>PVHY01034572.1:0-10377 GCA_004024945.1 Uropsilus gracilis | reverse complement strand
TTTTTTTTTTTTTTTTTTTTTTTTTTTTTTTTTTTTTTTTTTTTTTTTTTTTTTTTTTTTTTTTTTTTTTTTTTTTTTTTTTTTTTTTTTTTTTTTTTTTTTTTTTTTTTTTTTTTTTGGAACTTGTCTCGCTACGTTGCCCTGAGTAGGACTCAAATCCTAGACTGCCGCTTACAGGCATGCACCACCATGCCCAACCTGTATGATAGTTCTTATTTATTAAATCTATACAGGTGTAGGAGAACTATTCTAGACCATGTTTAAGCTATGTGCATCTTGGCATTTTTAAGAAAAATGATTTTAAATTACAAGTACTAATTCATTTTAATTCTCATATCTGCTTTTTTTTTTTTTGCTTTAAATGTATTTTTGCCTTACATTTATTTTGGTAATTCTTACATGAAGGTTCTATAAAAAAATAGGCATGATCCAATGAGATTGAACTGATTCATCATATTTCAGGTCTACACTCATAAAAAAGGAATTTCTAAGGCCGGGCATGGTGGCACATGCCTGTAGGTGGCAGCCTAGGAAGCTACGTCAGGGCCAGTATTGCGATTCAAGTTCCGCTGGGGGCACGTAGCGAGACCTAGTCCCCAAAAAATAGCTGGGTGTGGTGGCACGCCTGTAATCCCAGCTACCTGGAAAGCTGAGGCTGGGAATCTCTTGAGTCTGCCTGCAGTTCCACGGGCAAAATAGCAAGACCTAGTTCCCCCCCCCCAAAAAAAAAAAAAAGTGAATTTCTAGATTTGGTTGAACGATTTTTTTTTAATTACCTGTCTAACAAAAAATAAGCCAGATTTTGGGAAATCTAACTAGTGATAATATAAAAAGTAAAAATGTTAGAATAGTATGTCATATAACCATGCTAATCATTGCAAATTTTTGAAAAGTAATAGGCCCTGTTTAATATATACTCTATCACCGAGTGTTGTATAAATAGGCTGAACTTAATTAGCAATGTAAACAAATGTGATCAAAAAAAATAACAAAAATCACTTTAGTTCTATTGTTATTGCAAAAGCAGATTTAGATACTGGTGTGAAAAGTATATATAGTATTACAAGAAAACCAAACCATCACTGGGAATTTTTTAATAGTGGAAGAAAAGTGTTTTACCTGGGAATAAAAATGTAGAGCAACAAAAACCCTTGGAGAGAACATGTAACAGTCACCAAAGCTTCTTGACTAATAAGTAGATTGCTTCCTTCTCCCTTAGTCAGCAGAAAAGCAAAAACACAGCAATACGAAAAAAGTTTGTAATAAATAAAAATTGAAGTCTAAACTCAAAGATGAACAATAATAGATTTATTTTAAGGTGAACTCATTATCTCAGGTCCCCTCCTTCCAAAAAAGTTTAAGAAATATAAACCATAAATAAGAAATCTATGCGGTTTGTGTTTGTTTGCTTCCTTGCTTGTTTTTCCTACCCACCTATGTTGCTATTTTAAAAGATTTGATTTCTTGGCGGTTGCATAATCACATATGCAACCATTTAAGTAGAGAATAATCATGACAGATAATTGAAAAATGGGTTGATGCACTTGAATAAAATATTGTCCTGAGTAAGCAGCAGTCAATTTTCTTTGTAAATTATTAAAAGAGGAGAATTCTGTGCTCTATAGTACAATAGATAGGGGGATGGAGTTGTGGTTGATAGGAAAATATGTATTCAACAACTAATCTGGAATTGACCAATTAATGCTAACATAATAGGGGGGACAGAAAACACAAAGGTTCTTTGATATTTATTAAAATAAAAATTCAGAAATGGTTATATAAAATACCCATGAAAATTTTAGATAATACTAGACTGATTGTAGGATTGGATGTAATTAATAAAATAGGAAATAATGTAAAAAATAATTTAAATAGTCCATCACAAATCAAAAAATTTATATATATATATACATATATATGTATATATATATATATATATATATATATATATAACCAGATTTTATAAGAAGCAGAGTCACCTTGGGGTTCTTCTTGTTAACATATAACAAAATGATAGAGCTATAGAAAATTTTAAATCACTTCCAGCCTACATGAAAAACCATAAGTGATTATTCTGGATCTTGGGAAGACAGAAAATGCTACAATTTTTATTTTATTTTTTTTACAGGCAAACCATTTCTGAGTATTCTTGTCAATGTCACATATTTAATGTGTCAATTTGTTTATACTGAAAAACTAACATTTTCAGATGATGCAGGAGCATTGAAAACAAAGAGGTAAAAAAAATTTGTAGGACTATCGAATATAGTAATAAAAATTAAATTTAAAGGTACCCAGGGAAGATTTAATCTAATCTCTTCATTTACAGAAAAGATTAGTTTAAAGGCATAAGAAAACTAAGAACACATACAAGATATATTTAGCTCAAAACTTCATATTAAAAAGTCAATCTGTTCACTTTATTTTTGCAATCTTACTAACTTGTTCATGATCAATAAATGCAAGTTGAAGTAATTACATATTTGAAATTACAGATTATTACATTTATTATACAACAGCATAGCAATATATATCTGAGCTGTAAATTTTCAACTTAATCTAATATTCTAATTAAAGGTGAATGTTTGGGGAAACTTCAATTACATTTAGCATCTATTGATCTATCTTTCTATCGCTCTATTTCCTGTCAAAATTAAGAGAAACAATATACAAACATACTTTAAGCTTCTTACTTTTCTACACTGCATCAGCTCATATGAGATGTGTGAGTAAATGTAGGAGTCATATAAACTTTGTAGATTTCAAAATTTTTTCATTATATTTTGATTTCATTGTAAATGAAAATCTGTTATGTAGTGTACAAATGGGGATATCACTCAAAGATTCAACTCAGGAACTGCCCTAGAAGCAGTGTTCTTCCCACCTATTTTTGCTAATTACCCTTCCTTTAATCTTTTACCTGTCAGCTCTCATGCAGGAACAAACTCATTTTATTCCTCCTGCAATCATCATCTTCTGCCCTAGCACTTACCTTCCCTAAGGAAAGCAGACATAACTTTCTGAAAAACTTTTGTAAATATTAAAATAACTTTCACTGTTATAGAGACTAGTGGAGTTAGAATATACTTTTGATATGTTATTTAATAGAATTTAAATTGATCATAACAATTTCAGACTAGTGCTTTGAAGCATTAGTGCTTTACAGTAATACACTTCTAAATCTGACTCTTTGATTTCCATTTACATCAATAGTTTGCTAAGTTGATATAAAATTTTTATTTCTCCTTTTAATTGCAACTGATTTATTTAATAAATAAAAGTTATATATAATAATTATAGAATTAACTGTTTCTGTGAAAATATATTTGTTTGGATGAGTAGACCTAATCTCATCATCTGGGTTATCAAGAAAGCATAAGATCCTGTTTTGTGTCAATACCATTAAAGTTAATAGTTATGATAAAAGTACAATTATTCTTATATAGTAAGAATGCTAGACCTATAAATTTTGCTAAATTCAGGCTTTTATTATATTTTCAGCAGAGAAAACACATGTATGTTAAGCAAATAAGAGGAAAGAATGCACCAGAAATTTAAAAAAAAAGAAAAAAAAAGGTTTGCAAAAAGTTTTGGTGTAACAAAAGGCTTGTAGTTCACATAAATAAGACAATAAAAATAACAAAGCTATAGATCTCTGGGAAAGGTAAATCTGAAGCAGTAAAGAGACATTAGAATATGCACAATGCTATAAAGTCTGGATTTATTTTAAAGGCAAAAGGAAACCACTGGAGAATTGTAAACAGTGGAGTATCAAAACAAATACCACAGCATTGGAGTCATGTTAAAAGACAGGGAATTTGGAGTTAAGAAGTTTAAATTCATAGAAAATTCTGCGCAAGTGGTGAAAGTGATTATATTTAGAAATAAAAGAAACTATGTGACAAGATTAAAATGCCAACTAATACTACTAACCAGAGAAAGGTCTTATATAAACAGCTTACAATTAGCTCACATAAATAAACATATTTATTGTAGATACATTCAATATCCAAATAATTTTATAAAATACAAAACAAAATTGAAAATATTTTCAGGGATGGGATGAGAAGAAAAATATTTTCAAATCAAACAAAATTTCATTTATCAAAACCATGGCATTTATTTTGAGTATGTAGCTATCAGATTTTTTTTAAGTTTTTCTTAAATCCCAACTAAAAATCAACTCAATGAGTTTCTTGAAAAAAGAAATAAGAAAATTTTAAAAAAGGTTAAAATATTAGTGATTAGCAATGTAGATAGTTAATGGGACTAGTAAGTAACAGTTATATGGAAATCCAGAAAACCTTCCTGTCCCAGGGAACAGAGATGTGGAAAGAAAAAGAAATTCAATTTGTTTGGCACGACAGTTCAATGCAGAAAAAGGAACATTTTCCAGTATATGAAGATAAACATAGTACAAAGAGAAAAGAACTGTGGGCAAGAACAACACATGCTGTCCTGTTTTAGTCTGTTTTCTTTAGTGGATTAAAAATTCAAACTCAAAGCTTGTTTTGAGTACAAACAGTCTAGAAGCCTAAAAGTAAATAAATGTACCCTAATTAAGACAATAAATTCTCTAGTTAAAAGGGTAGCTATACTACTATTCAATTCTTAGACCCAAAATTCTATTTTATAATAACTGAAATGTAAACCCTTCAAAAAACCCTCTGATGTGAATTTAATTATAATTTATTGAAAATAATTTGTGTGAGTCAAAAGTTCAGTTGATAATGAACTTTTGGACTAAACTGCCAAACTTGGACACAATCTGGTGGTAACAGGCACTGAGCAAAGAATTTAAATGACTTGGATGTGAGAAATGAGCCATTGTATCAAGTTTTTGATTATTTTATTGTAGTTTCATTGCAAAATATTCAAGCAAGGAACATTTTCTAGGGAATCAAGATTAGTCTTCAATTTCTGGAAGAGAACCTAATGCCAAAGTATAGGAAAGCTTATTTTTAAAATAAAAATCATGCTTAGAAAACTAACCACATTTCCTTAATTTCAGATATTAAATCATATTTCTTCAGCATATAGACCACCTCCATGAAATCAACAGATCAGATTAGGAAGAGGATCACTGTAGTTTTGTCTGGCAAAGCATATCCCACTTCTACATTCCATACCCTTTACTTTTTCTGACATGAAACTTAACTTTAATCTTGAAAACTTTTTTTTCCTTTTATATTTGTATTGGATGTTTGCAGTTGCTTCAGTTCCTAATTAGGACTGATTATTCTGTTCTTACACTTCTGACTCTAATGGTTTTATTCATGTGCTTGTCATAGACAAGTTACATTGATTGTGTAAAAAAATGTATTTTTCAGATTATTGAAGCCCTTACATACTTTTTAACTTTACTGATTAAACTACTTTAAGTTCATTATAATAAAATGAAGATGATGTTCACCCATTATTTTAAAATTCATAGTTAGTGCTCTAAAGAATTTTATAATAAAGAGTTCCACAGGTTTCATTCCTTAGAACTTAGCTGGGTCATTACGTTATATATGAAGAAAGTGACAGTAAGCAATATGAATTCAATGCTTACAATAACAGATAATCAATTTGCAATAATATAGAATCAATAGATATTAAAGTAGATTAATTAATAAATAACACTATTATTACTGGTAGTAGCTAACTGCTTCTAAAAAAAATTCATAAAATCTTTGTTTAGTCTGTTCAGTTCTCAGGTTTTTGATTTGTTGTGGTATATAAATACTTACCAAACACCATGTTTTGAACATGAACAAAATGTGCAATGGCAAACTATTTTCTACAGTAAGGACTTAACAGAAAGTAAAGTAATATAAGTGCTTTAACAGACATATTAGAAAATTATAAGGTAACTGGAAATTTTAGAGAATTAGCTGCTATGTGTGCTTTGCTTTCTTTATAGAAAAATAAGGCTATATAAAGAGGTGATGGTGTGCAAAAGTATAGAATTTTCCCCTCTGAAGACAATAAGTCTAAGTATCAAGATATGTGCCCTCAGTAAAGGATGACAAATACACATGCAACTTCTCAATTGTCCAGAGAAATGACTTGTCTAAAATAACATTCCACTTTGAACAGTCATAGAACACAGTAATATCTTCAAAACTAAACAAATTTCCAATATTTGCTTTACTTATCTAAATAATTAGTTGGAAAAATCAAAGAAGATTTTGGTAAAAAATCCAAAATTAATTGTTTTGTGGCAAAAAAAAAAAAATCTACCATTACCATGTCTATAAATTATGAATATCTGTCATAAAATATGCATGACTAGTATTTATGAAAATCAACCAACTCTTATTAAGGGGGAATAATTATATTTGCCATTAAAGATAAGTCCAGAATAACTTGTGGTATAACTATGACTGGTAGAATTTTTACATGATGCCACACTGTCAGATCGAAAGGGAAAAACTAAATAATTAATCAGGTATTTTTCTTACTCTATACTAACTCTACAACTATCTAGAAACATATGGATCTCTAGCATCATGTAGTCAAAACCTTAGAGACAGTGAGTAAACTACTCACTGACCTTTCTGTTAACTGAGGTTCATGGATGCAAGGATTGTCTTTTAGATCTTACAAAAAAGGATTACCTTTTTTGCTGTCATCAGAAGTTTTTGACCTTTCTGTTTCTCCTCTCAAGAAACTGCTCTGGAATGCCAATTTTATCTTTATATTTTCAGTGTGTAGACCACAAAAAGTCTTTTTCTTTCTTTTTTTTTTTTTTAACTGATGCATCATCCCTCTACTTGTTTGTGACATTTTGTACATTTCTGGTGCTGAGAAAATGGGACACACATTTTCAGTGACTTCACATGCAAAGAAAATTGACTTAAAAAATAAAACCCACACATACTATAACTATAGTTAAAGTTTTGATTTTTCTCTGATAAAATATGTATTCAGTATATTTTAACAAAGTTATTCTTTTATATTTTTGACACTTTATTGGGGAATAAATTAAAAAATAATTCATCTAATGTATTACATGAAGCAACAATGTGTAGTTCACTTTCCTAGAAAGACTTCAATTGGAGGATGGCAGGGATAAATAATTCATTTTATGTGATCAGGGAGGATGACAGGGGTAAATAATTCATTTTATGTGAATTTCTGTTAGCTTTCTTTTAGGTTTATCATGAGTCTGTAAACATAGGTTACATATTCAGACTTGATTAAAAAATACACTAAAAATACATTAACTTATTTTTTCTTCCATGAGCTGCTTCTGGTATGAAACTCCCATTCTGGTGAATTTTTCAGAGCAATGTCGAGTATCCCATCTTAATATTTTTTCCTACTTGATACTATGCTGAAGATTTTTATTCGTTAATTTTTAAAGTTTTATTGAAATTGTGTTAAAGATAGTAGAATCCTATGTTTATGTTTAAGTGTTCTCTGTGGAGAGATGTAACATTTTTGTCTGGGAAATCTTGAGAATTATCAGGAAATAAAATCTAACTCTAAGGTGCCCCCATTGTAATGATTTTCATTTTTTAATTCTTTCTTTATATCACCATACCAGCCCAGTTTTCTACAGTGAAGTGTTTTAAATCTTTCCAAGTAATGTGATTCTCTTCAGAGGCATAGTGCAGGAAAAGAAGGAACAAGAAATAAAAGATAATTGACTTGATGTAGTTTGAGGAATTAATTGCTAGTGCATTTGGATATACATATCCAGTGATATTCATATCCATATATTTTAAAGCATGTTTTACATTTTTTATAAGCTTATATTTAAAGACTTCCACATACGTGAAGAGAATTCTGAAGGTGATGGAATTCTGAAGGCCATTCCATCACCTTCAGAATTAGACTTGTAAATAAATAAAGTAGACTTGTAAAGAAAAAAAAATCATTTGCTAAATAAAATGTAGTAAATTAGCAGTCTCCTCTGCTAATATAAATTCTTTCCAAGATGATTTTTAAAATGTGAAGAATAAATCAAGTTTGAAAACAACAAACTATGGCAGAGATTTACCTGTCAAATACAGTGGTTTAATTAAAATTAATGAGTCACAAATGTAAGCCATATTTAATTTTAATTTTTCTAGTAGCCACATTTTAAATATGAGAAACATATAACTTTCATTTATTAACACACTGTATTTGATGCCATCTTTTAAACTACTGCCATTTCATCATAACCAATATTCATTATACAAAGACATTTTATATTTTTTGTTTCATCATAGGTCTTCAAAATCTAAGTGCGTATCGCTATAGCTGAATTGCTCATATCTGATATAATTTGGTTATTAGATATAATTTGATAGTACTAGTTTAATATGGTCTTATACCAATATTCTTGCTTTTTTTAAAAAATATTCATCAGAAGTAATAATTGGACATGGGAGCACACTGAAATCATGTGACGTTCATATGTCTTAACATAAAAGCTTCTCATTCAAATATTTTGTGGCTAAAAGGTAATTGTAGCATAAGCATTTATGCTCTGTTGGAAAATAAAAAGAAATGAAAATGGAAAATAAAAGCAAACGAATTGTGTTACATGTAAAGTAAAACTTCTTAAAAATCATTTACTGTATAAATGGTTTAAAACTAAAAGCATGGATCATGGTATTAGCATTGACTTGCAAGTAAAAAAAAGCCTAAGGAAGTCAGAAAGCCTATCAGTTCAGCAGACCAGTCACAGAAAGAGCAATGCATTTCATATCATGCACCTTATTTCAAACTGAGGACTGACAATCTGCAAGCATTGAAAACAGTAGGAGATACAATAATTGGATACTTCATTGCATGCTAATGACTCATTCATTTTATCAGTGAAAGTATTTAACATGGGTAGAAATAGGATCGATCATTATCTATTTTTTAAAGGGCCATTCCTTTCCACAAGAACTTAAATTCAATGCTAAGTTCATTCTGTTTTTATGACATATATCGTGTCATTCTACAATAGTGAAGCACATAATTTGTGGGATTTTTTGTTTACTTTTTTTTTAAGTTTATTCTTTTTTTTTTTTTTTTTTTTTTTTTTTTTTTTTTTTTTTTTTTTTTTTTTTTTTTTTTTTTTTTTTTTTTTTTTTTTTTTTTTTTTTTTTTTTTTTTTAGAGACTAGGTCTCGCTATATTGCCCAGGGATATCTCGAACCCACGAACTCAAGTGATCCCTAGCCTCAGTCTCCCAGGTAGCTGGGACTACAGACATGCTTCATCATGCCCGGCTTGATATTTAGAGTCAAAATGAAAAGACAAATTGTGGAGATTTTTTTTTAAATGTGCTTTCTCTTGAAGAATAGAAAGTATTTTTATTATTTTCTTATTGAGTGTCCCCAAATTATATACCACAAAACATACCAGAGCAAATTTTAGAGTAGGAGATACTTCCCTGAATCTTCAGGAACAAGGAAAGAATATATTTGATTAAGAACTATCTTTCCTGACTAGCTGGGCATGGTGGCGCACACCTGTAATCCCAGTTACCTGAGAAGCTGAGGCTGAGGATTGCTTGAGTCTGTGGTACCCCAGGCAACATGAGCCTGCAGTTCCACGGGCAAAATAGCGAGACCTAGTCTCAAAAAAAATTAAATAAATAAATAAAATAAAATTACTATAACATTTAAATAAAAAAAACAAAAGAACTATCTTTCCTGAAATTGTGATCCCTGTTATTCCAGATCATATGTATAGGTGAAAATATCTTTTTTTAAATGCATTTCTGTATTCATATTACTTACATAAATTTACATGAAAGAGATAATGTGTACAAAAGATAAAATTTCTTACAAGGAATGAATTCACTCTTGAGGGTTTTTTTTATTGAAATTAGGTAGCAAGCAGCCCGATGACAATGAGAACGCTGAGGGATAGATATTCTCATTTTATTCTTTAAGCAACACCATTTTTACCAACCTAAGATACTCATTCTAGTTTATTAAGGTAAATAGCTGTTTTTTGTATTCAAGTATACCGCAAATAAGCTTTTATGTATGGAAACAGACACTATATATAAATTTTGAAGATATGAAAACACACAGATGGTTTTAATCAACCAAATACAGGTTTCTCGAAAGTATAAAATATTTTAAACACAAAAAGTGCAAGTTGGAAAATTTTTGCATAATCCTTCTCAAAAAATCTTTAGGACATATGCATTTAGTTGGATTCCTTAACAGGTTTTTCTCTTTCTTTCTTTCTTTCTTTCTTTCTTTCTTTCTTTCTTTCTTTCTTTCTTTCTTTCTTTCTTTCTTTCTTTCTTTCTTTCTTTCTTTCTTTCTTTCTTTCTTTCTTTCTTTCTTTCTTTCTTTCTTTCTTTCTTTCTTTCTTTCTTTCTTTCTTTCTTTCTTTCTTTCTTTCTTTCTTTCTTTCCCTTCCTTCCTTCCTTCCTTCCTTCCTTCCTTCCTTC
>PVHY01034571.1:0-10395 GCA_004024945.1 Uropsilus gracilis | reverse complement strand
CTCATATCTTAGCCCTCACTAGCCAACCAAAGTAAGTGCACGTACTCTCAAGCCCCTTGCTAAGGGATAAAAGAAAACTGCAGGGGGGCTCAGGGTCCTCTCTCGCCCTGATGTAACCGCTGCGCCGGTGATCCAGGTCAGTGCTGGACCCTGATTTAAGTCAGAAAATAAATGCCTCTTGCCTTTGCATCACCTGTGTGCTGTTGTTAAACTGGAACCCCACGATGGCACTTTAACAGGAGATGCCGTGGATGGACCCAGAAGAATCATCTGAGCAGAAACAAGTCAGGAAGAAAAAGACAGAGACCAAATGGTGTCACTCATGTACGGGACATAGAAAAAACCAGCCAAAGGCCGGGAGGAAAAGTCAAACAAGTCCCCAGCCAAACTAAAGTACACCACTTGGGGAGGGGGGGGGTGCGTGGGATGAGTGGGGAGGGCAGGGAGGGCAGGTGGTGGGTGAATACAAAGACGTGAAATATTTATGCATAAAAGGAACACACCTTACAAAAACAGCGGCTGAATAATTAACACCAAATGACACACAAAATAAATAAATTATTTTAAATAGGAAAACAAAATAGAAAGTTTATTGCAAGCTTGAATCAAAGCCTCTGGCACGTCTCCAGGCGCTGGGCAGCCCCATGACAGGCGATGGCAGGCAGGGCCCCAGGGCCGCTGCTGTGCGCAGAAAGGGCACTGACTCCGTGGGGCTCCTGGAAACCCCCCAGGCCACCCTCTGCCTTTCCAGCTCCCCCCACCCCTGCAAAGCCAGGTGGTCAAGTTCACCTCGGATCCACCACCAGGTGGCGGCATTGGCCACACTACTGGTCAGGTGGCCTTGCCCTCGGTGGCCAAGGACGCCCTGGGGGGGGGTCCCTGCACAGCTGGTGGCCTGGGACCAGCATAAAGTCCTTGCACTGGCTGCAAAAATGGGGAAACTGAGGCCCAGAGAAGCGACACTGTGCAGACACCTTCAGAGCAGGAGGGGCTCAGGTCTC
The DNA here is from genome assembly GCA_004024945.1 of Uropsilus gracilis. NCBI lineage: Eukaryota > Metazoa > Chordata > Mammalia > Eulipotyphla > Talpidae > Uropsilus > Uropsilus gracilis. The sequence goes on along the minus strand of PVHY01034571.1, from coordinate 9,394 downwards.
CCGTCCCTGCCATCCACAGGGAACAGGGGAACCCGGAAACCGCATGGGCCCCTGGCTGTGGGGGTGTCTGTGCACCAAAGAATTCCAGGTGCACCCCATCTGAGGGAGGGAGGGACCCGAGCGAGCCCCGGCCCAGCCCGAGTCAGGCCATGTCACGTCCAGCAAAGGAGTGTGCGTGCCCTGCGGCCTAAGTCCGCACGGAAGCCGGGGCTGTGGCCTCCCCACAGCCTGGAGCCGGCAGACCTCGCCCGTCACTGCCAGCCCCTCGGCCCAGCACCCGGCACACTGGCCCCGGCGCTGGGAGTGGCCGCCCCGGGCACCCTTGACCTTGCCCATGCGGGGTTTTCCCAGGACCTGCTGACCAGGGCACCGGACGTGTACACAGCAGGGTGGGGTGAAGGCCAGGAATGAACCCCAGGACCTAGATTCTGGGGGGACTCTGTCTGCTATGCCAGCAGTGATGGGGAGTCTGGGAAGGCGCTTCAGTAGCAGAATCCATGGATGGGGTGGAATCCCGGGGGCCTGCATGGAGGCGGTGTGGGAGGAAGGTAGGGCATGCTGGGGACACGGAGTCCTTGCAGAAGTCCAGCAGAGTTCTCCCCCAGCAGCCAAGGGTTAAACCTTCCAGGCAAGGAAAGGAAGAGGAAAGCTGCTCTGATTTGCGTTAATGAACGTTAATTAAGAAGACAGAAGAGAGCAGATTCCTGGAGGACAGAGATGAAAGGCCTGCTAATTAAGTCTGGGGAGAAGAGGCCAGGGCCCTGCTGATCTGGCCTGACAGCTCCACAGCTCGCTGGAGCATGGGGCCACCTGTGCCAGGGAAAGGACCCCTCCCACCAGGCTGGGGGCCCTGCCCCTGCTACCTTGCACGGGCCCGAGGCCCTGGGGTACCTCAGTTTCTCCATCTGGCCTGCAGAAGCGTTGGGCCGGGCAGCTGCTCATGGTGCCCTACTGTGCGCTCTGCAACCCTGCGGTCTGCGGGAGCGGGCGGGGCGTCTCGCTGGGGACTGGTGGGTCCGCCGTGCTATGTGGGAAACCGAGGAAGAGGGCAATTAGGGACTTGCGCCCCCGGCCCCCTCGTCCATGACGGGGCCCGCCAAGTCTGGGACAGCCTCGCTGTCCCACACTGCCCACCCTCGTGCATCAGCACTTGGCTCTGCGGCCAGGACCGGGCCGTCTGCGCTCGGTGCTGTGTCATCGCACCTCTCTCCCAGGACAAAGAGGCCGTCACAGAGGCTTCCTGGGGGCTGGGCTGGGCTCAACGCACTGCTGAGGGTTAGTATCCTCCCACAGTGCAGACAGGGAAACTGAGGCTCAGCCAAGGCAGCCCTTGCCTAAGGCCCTCCCCTCCCCCCCTCCACCCCCCAACAGCCAGCCGTAGCTCCTGGGTCAAACCCCAGCGCGCTAGGCCCAGAGACCACCCTCCTCTCCTCTCAGCTTATCTGCTCACTCGCCTGCTCATTCATTCATTCTGGTAAGGGGCTTCTGTCCAGGCCTTGGGCGGGGCATGGGGACCAGTATGGGGCAAGCAATGGGTGGTCCGTGACCTCTTGGGGACGCACATGACCCAGGAAGCCAAGCGATGAGTTAGGAGGTGACCGATCCTAAAGGGCCACAGAGGAAGCAGATGAACGGTTAGGAGGAGCACAGTGGGTTTAGCCTGGGCAATCAGGGGGGGCTTCTTGGAGGAGGTGGAAACCCGGGAGATGAGCTGGGAGGCAGGGCCGAGAGGTAGGTGTGCACGATGAGAACTGACAGGGGCCCCTTTCCTTCTCCCAAGAGGTGATAGGCTCAGACAGGCCTGGCCTCGGGTATGTCGCCGCTCAGCCCAGCAGCCATGTCAAGCACCGTGGTGCCCCGTCCAAGCTGGGATAGGGCCGAGGATGTCAGTCCTGCTGGTTCCTCAGAGGATAAGAGTGCCCTCTCCAGGTAGTGCAGGGGACAGAGACTAGGCTCCCAGGAGGCGCAGCAGTCCATTTATCATCCATCCGTTCGCAGGTCAGTTACGAGCCCACAGGCGCAGCAGTCCATTTATCATCCATCCGTTCGCAGGTCAGTTACGAGCCCACAGGCCAAGCTTGAGGGTGGACAAGGAGGACAGTGACCTGGCGAATGGTGAGATTGTGGTGAAGTTGTCCCCACGCTTGGGCCCAGAAGTAAACTAGGCAGTGAGAGTCAGCACTGGAGTATGGGATGTAAAGAGGAGGTGCCTGACCCAGTCAGAAGAAACCCAGGAAGACTTCCTGGAGGAGGTAGAGTCTTAGAGACCAGGAGGGGTTGGACAAAGTCGGGAACAGGGCGGTGGGGATGAGTGTCCCAGGAGTGGGAACAGCGTGTGAAAAGCTCCCAGACCAGATTGTGGAGAACGGTAGGAAGCCCAGTGGAGAACTGGAGCAGAGGTGGGGGGGGGGCAAAGGTGGGGAAAAGCTGGGGACACCCCAGCCTGCGAGGGGAGCTGCGAGGAGGTGTCAGCAGAGGTGAAGCCTGAGCATGTTTGGTTTTGGCAAGTCCTCCCTGGTCGCCTCGGGGAGAGTGGGCTGTGGGGTGGGTGTAGACGCAGAAATGCTCTAGAAGCTTCTGCAGGAGCCCAGGAGAGCGGGCGGTGGTCCAGAAGGAGCAGGTGTGGGCAAATTCTGGATGTGTTGGGGGGATGGCACTGACTAGGAGTGGGAGCAGGGAGTGAAGGGCATCAGGCTGGTTTGGGGGGTGCAGCCCAAAGATGGGGTGCAGGTGGAGGGCAGGCCCGTGTGGAGGTCAGTCTGCCCAGAGGTCAGAGGTCTGTCCAGGTCAGAGGTCTGCCCAGAGAGGTATGGGGGCGGGCAGGGTCTTCTCACCACCCCCTCCCTGCCGGGGTGTCCTGGGGCAAGTCCCCCCCACCCCCGTGGCCTCAGTATCCCCAGCTGAGTGGAGCTGGGTGGCATTTTCCCTTCTCCACCCTCCCCCCAGGCCCCGGCCGCCATCTCGCCAGCAGCCCCTGCGATTCCCGCTCCCACTTCCCCTGCGCACCGAGTCCAGAGTGGCAGGAGTCCTGGAAGAAATGTCCATGCCACACGGGGTGCCCTGCCTGCCCGCACTTTGCCTGCACAGCGAAGGGCGCGCCCTGCAGGCCACAGAGGGCACCAGAGCTGCAGGGGGTCTGCAGTGTCTTGGGGGGGGGGTGATGTCCAGCCCTGTCCTGCCCTGGGCCTTGTCTGCCCCCCCCGTCCAGGCTGGGGTCCCGGGCACAAACACGGAGGTGGTGCCACACTGAGTGAGTGACCGGAGCAAGGGTGGCCACTGGCGGTGGCCTATCAGCCAGTGAGTGGACAGCAAAGGAAGCCGAGGCCATCTGGCTGATGAGTGAAGGGGCGTGGGCGGGGAGTGACAGTGGACGCTAGACAATGGACGCATGACTGAATGGCGATGACTGAACGTGCCTGCTGAAGCGAGGGCCTCTCCTGGCCCCCTCCGGCCTCTGCCCGCTCGGGGGGCCCTGTCTCTCCCCGCAGGGCCCTGCTTCTCAGGCTCCTGACCACGTTCCCACACGAGGCCCTTTGCACCTGCTGTTCCTGGTGCTGTTCCTCGCGGTCCCTTGCTATCCCCGGGGCCCCGAGTGAAGCGTCCACGGCCCTCTCTGGTCCCCCCAGAGCCACCCTGTCAGCCTGTGAGCCCCTAAGGGTGGAGGCTGCGCTGCCCCCCTGCCCCCACCCCAGCAGCGTCCAGCGGGGTCACCCTGGGGGCACGAAGCCGTAATGGCGGGCAGTGCCCTGGCTGCGAGGGGCCCCCCCCACTGTCCTTACCTCGGCTCCCGCTGCAGGAGGTGGTCCCCGAGCGGTCATTTCGTTTCTGAGCTCCATCTGCTCAGGATGAGGAAACAGCAGTTATTAGCCGGCAGTGGAGCCCGGCTGGGGGGCGGGGCGGGGGGGTACAGGCGGGTGGCCCAGGAAAGCAGCAGCTCCCTTCTCAGCCAGCGCTCTGAGCACCCAGCACCATGCTGGGATCTCCAAACCTCAGCTGGACACCTGGGCGTCAGTGGGCAGCCCGGCAGGCACCCCTCTGTGGGGGTGTCTCCTTAAGCCTCAGCTCCCGAGACCCCACGACTCCTGCCTCTTTGCCAGCCTCTTCCAGACGCCGGGCATGCCGGGCCCGCTCCTACCCCAGGACGTTTGCACCTGCCAGGCCCCCTGCAGAAAATGTTCTTGCCTTAGCTCCTCCTCCGGGCCTTGGATCCTGGGTAATGTCACCTCCTCAGGAAGTCCTCCCTGATACCTCAGCCCTGATGTCGTGGCACTTCTGACTCATTATTGGATTCATGTCTTTTCCCTCTAGGCCATCAGCCCCAAAGGGCCGGAACCTGGCCATCTCCTGCTCTGCTGACCCGCCCCATGGCGTCCAGGCCAGGCAGCCAGGACAGAGCAAGGAGTGAGGCCCAGGGGCTGAGAGGAGGTGGGCAGGGGAGCCCCCAGCCAGGGGCCCAGGCCTGGTAGGCGGGGCTCTCGCAGGGCGTGGCCCCTTTAAGGGGTGGAGGTCTCAGGCAGGAAGGAGCCAGGAAGTGACCTCCGTGCCTCAGTTTGAAACCATGAGCTTCGCAGGTGTCCGCAGGGATGGCAGCGTCTTGGCTGGGCGGCTGGGCTCTGCTGAAGGCCGGGCAGGGGTGTCGGGGCAGGGGTGTCCGGGAGATCGATGGGGAGACCGCAGCTTGCTACCGCCCCAGGAGGGCTCCGCCGCCAGGGCAGCCAGAGGGTGGGGGTGGGAGAGGGGAGCCCCACAGGTGGGGTGGCCAGGAGGGCTGTGGGGGGCTGTGGGGGTTGGAGGGCCCCTGGCTGCATCCCTGGCTGGGGCCCCTCCTCCTGGCCCAGCAGAGCCTCGACCCAACCGCCAGTCCCCAAGGTCAGCCAGGTTCCCTGGGGCTGTCCCAGGAGGGGGCAATGGCCCCGAGCTGCCAGGGAGACAGGCGGGATCGGTGCCCGGGTCTCCCTGCAGCGGCCCTGCTGCCCGCGGCCTCTCAGAACAGACCACGCCCGGAGGGCCCACAGCGCCAGCGCCTGGCACAGGCTGGCAGGGTTGGGCCCTCACAGATGTCACCCCCTCACCCCACAGATGTCTTGGGGCTGTGTTGGGCGCTGTCAGGCTCCCCTTAGAAGTGTGATGTGAGCGTGGGGAGTGTGGTGTGTGCGTCTTGTGTGTGGTGTGTGTGAGCGGGTGTGGTATGTGTGCCATGTGTGGTGTGTGAGCACTTGTGGTGTGGATGTGGTGTGTGCCATGTGTGATGTATGCCATGCGGTGTGTGTGAGCGTGTGTGGTGTGTGTCCCGTGTGTGGTGTATGTGCCCTGTGTGGTATGTGAGTGTGTGGTGTGTGTGTGCCCCATGTGTGCTGTCTGTATGTGTGGTGTGTCCCCTGTGTGGTATGTATGCCATGTGTGGTATGTGAGCATGTGTAATGTGGATGCGATGTGCGAGCATGTTTGGTATGTGTCCCATGTGTGGTATGTGAGTGTGTGTGCTGTGTTGCTACGTGTGACATGTGAGCGTGTGTGGTGTGTGCCCCATGTGTGCTGTCTGTAAGTATGTGTGGCGTGTCCCATGTGTGGTATGTGTGAGCGTGTGTGGTATGTGTACTGTGTGGTGCGAGCATGTGTGGCATGTGTGTGGTGTGTGAGCGTGTGTGGTGTATGTACTGTGTGTGGTGTGTGAGCTGTGTAGTATGTGTCATGTGTGGTGTGTGTGAGCGTGTGTGATGTGAGTGTGGTGTGTGTGCCACGTGTGGTGTGTGAGAGTGTGTGGTGTGTGTGTGGTGCGTGCCTCACGTGTGCTATCTGTAAGTATGTGTGGCGTGTCCCATGTGTGGTATGTGTGAGCGTGTGTGGTATGTGTATTGTGTGGTGCGAGCATGTGTGCCATGTGTGTGGTGTGTGAGCGTGTGTGGTGTATGTGCCATGTGTGGTGTGTGAGCTGTGTAGTATGTGTCATGTGTGGTGTGTGTGAGCAGGTGTGATGTGAGTGTGGTGCGTGTCAGCATGTTTGGTGGTGTCATGTATGGTTTGTGCCATGTGTGGTGTGTGTCCCGTGTGTGGTATGTGAGCATGTGTGGTGTGTGTGTCACGTGTGGTATGTGAGCGTTGTGGTGTGTGTGTGGTGTGTGTCCCATGTGTGCTGCCTGTGAGTATATGTGGCGTGTCCCATGTATGGTATGTGTGAGCCTGTGTGGTGTGGATGTGGTGTGTGCCATGTGTGATGTGTGCCATGCGGTGTGTGTAAGCGTGTGTGGTGTGTGTCCCGTGTGTGGTGCATGTGCCCTGTATGGTATGTGAGTGTGTGTGGTGTATGTGTGGTGTGTGCCCCATGTGTGCTGTATGTGTGGTGTGCCCCATGTGTGGTGTGTGTGAGCGTGTGTGGTATGTGTACCATGTGTGATGTGTGAGCCTGTGTGGTGTGGATGTGGTGTGTGCCATGTGCTATGTGTGCCATGTGTGGTGTGTGAGCCTGTGTGATGTGGATGTGGTGTGTGAGCATGTGTGGTGTGTGTCCCCTGTGTGGTATGTGAGTGTGTGGTGTATGTGTGGTGTGTGCCCCATGTGTGGTGTGTCCCCTGTGTGGTATGTATGCCATGTGTGGTATGTGAGCATGTGCAATGTGGATGCGATGTGCGAGCATGTGTGGTGTGTGTCCCATGTGTGGTATGTGAGTGTATGTGGTGTGTGTCTCATGTGTGGTATGTGAGTGTGTGGGCTGTGTGTGCTACGTGTGACATGTGAGCGTGTGTGGTGTGTGTGCTGTGTGTCCCATGTGTGCTGTCTGTGAGTATGTGTGGCGTGTCCCCTGTGTGGTATGTGTGAGCGTGTGTGGTATGTGTACTGTGTGGTGCGAGCACGTGTGGCATGTGTGTGGTGTGTGAGCATGTGTGGTGTATGTACTGTGTGTTGTGTGTGAGCTGTGTAGTATGTGTCATGTGTGGTGTGTGTGAGCAGGTATGATGTGAGTGTGGTGCGTGTCAGCATGTTTGGTGGTGTCATGTGTGGTTTGTGCCATGTGTGGTGTGTGAGCGTATGTGGTGTGTGAGCGTGTGTGGTGTGTGCCCCATGTGTGCTGTCTGTGTGGTGTGCCCCATGTGTGGTGTGTGTGCGGTGTGTGCCTCACGTGTGCTGTCTGTGAGTACGTGTGGTGTGTCCCATGTTTGGTGTGTGTGAGCATATATGGTTGTGTACCGTGTGTGGTGTGAGCTGTGTGGTATGTATCAGGTGTGATGTGAGTGTGGTGTGTGTCAGCATGTTTGGTGTGTGTCATGTGTGGTATGTACCATGTGTGGTGTGTGAGCATGTGTGATGTGAGTGTGGTGTGTGTGCCATGTGTGATGCGTGCCATGTGTGGTATGTGAGCATGTGTGGTATGTGTCCCGTGTGTGGTATGTGAGTGTGTGTGGTGTATGTGCCATATGTGGTATGTGAGTGTGTGGTGTGTGTGTGGTGTGTGCCCCATGTGTGCTGCCTGTGAGTATGTGTGGTGTGTCCCGTGTGTGGTGTGTGAGCGTGTGTGGTGTATGTGCCACGTGTGGTGTGTGAGCTGTGTAGTATGTGTCATGTGTGGTGTGTGAGCGGGTGTGATGTGAGTGTGGTGTGTGTCAGCATGTTTGGTGGTGTCATGTGTGGTTTGTGCCATGTGTGGTGTGTGTCCCATGTGTGGTATGTGAGCATGTGTGGTGTGTGTGCCACGTGTGGTGTGTGAGCGTGTGTGGTGTGTGTGTGGTGCGTGCCTCACGTGTGCTGTCTGTAAGTATGTGTGGCATGTCCCATGTGTGGTATGTGTGAGCGTGTGTGGTTGTGTACCGTGTGTGGTGTGAGCTGTGTGGTATGTATCAGGTGTGATGTGAGTGTGGTGTGTGTCAGCATGTTTGGTGTGTGTCATGTGTGGTATGTACCATATGTGGTGTGTGAGCATGTGTGATGTGAGTGTGGTGTGTGTGGTGTGTGTGCCATGTGTGGTGTGTGGCAGAGCTAGGCTGGGCGGGCACACTCCCTGGGCTATGGAGACCTGATGGGCGGGCACAGAGGGCAGCCCCGTGGGAAGGAAGCAGGAATTGTGGGGGCAGGTGCCCCAGTCATTCCCGCACCTCTCAGTGTGGGGCCACACGGGCTGTGGCACCCGCGGTGGGGCGTACATCAAGCCAGAGTCCCTAGGACTCAGGGAGGGGTGCTGCAGGCCTCTGGGATGATGGGGTGCTGACGGGCCGGGCGTGGCTGAGGGCCTTGTGCTGCTGGAGTGCCAGTCTGGGGCTCGGGCCTCCATTCAGGGTTCTCCCCAAGGGTGGGGACATGGCTTGTTGGCAACCGCATTGGTGTGGGGGGCGTGGATGCCCAGCCCTGCACCCCGAGCTGTGTGCACGACCTCCGCCCATCAGAGCGGCCCGGGGGCGAAGGCCGCCCACCCCTGCTCTGGGTGTGGTGGGCGTAGCTCACCCAGGGCCCCGGACACAGACGCGGTGGTGCTGGGCGAGAGCAGGCTCGGCGCTGGACGCACGGCCCCTGGAGAGCGGGGCAGGGATGGCCACCTGCAGGGTCCCCACCCTCGCAAGGACTGGGCCCAGGGGTCACCAGAGCCGCAGAGCCCGGGATCCCGAGCGGGAACCCCGCAGGCCTGGTGGCAGGCAGAGGGCAGCTGCCCACAGAGGCCTCTAAATAACGGGGTGACCTGCACGTCCGCTGTCCACCCGGTCGGTGGACAGGCTCTGGCCTCATCACGCGTGATCGATGGGCCTAATGGGGGCTGACGACGGCGGCCGGCATGCCCGGCCCAGCCAATCGCTGCCACTGCCCATGTGTTTCTTTGCACGCCTCCTCCGCGGCAGGGCCAGAGACCGCAGAAGAGACTGAATCGCATATCAGATGGGACCTCGGAGGCAGATACGGCCACGCAGCGCGGCGTGTTTACTCCGTAAATACCAGCGCCCCTGAGGAGCAGCGCTGGCTATGGAGGCGTCATCGGGAAGCCGGTCCTGAGAAGCTTGCCGTCTGCCCCTTCCCCACGAGACAAGTGGCCTTCCTCGGACCACCTGGCCCCAGGGAGGCACACATCTGCTCCCCTGGGGTGCCTGAGTGAGGGGCAGGGCCCACGGGAAAGGCAAGAGGTGGCAGGTGGTACTGGTGTGTGGGCCCCGATGCAGTGAGTCTAGGGAGAGAAGGGAGTATCTTCAGGCCTGGGGGTCCCCAGCAGCCCCCCATCATGCTAACACCGGGTGGGGCCACCATTCTTCTCTCTCCCCCACCCTGGCGCGCGCTCACTCTTCCTTCCTTCCTTCCTTCCTTCCTTCCTTCCTTCCTTCCTTCCTTCCTTCCTTCCTTCCTCCCTCCCTCCCTCCCTCCCTCCCTCCCTCCCTTCCTTCCTTCCTTCCTTCTTTCCTTCCTTCCTTCCTTCCTTCCT
>PVHY01034570.1:0-10323 GCA_004024945.1 Uropsilus gracilis | reverse complement strand
AGATAGATAGATAGATAGATAGATAGATAGATAGATAGATAGATAGATAGATAGATAGATAGATAGATAGATAGATAGATAGATAGATAGATAGATAGATAGATAGATAGATTTAAAAAATGCTTAAAAGATAGAAAACCAAATTCATTAGGGAAAACTATCAATTATCCATGAAGAGAAATTTTATTGAAAACTTGTTTCATTTCACTATAAGTGTCAAATAAATTATAAATATATACCATCAAAATATTTTTATTTTTTCAGACAGCTGTTTCAAAGTATTTGATGTAATGCATTATTTCCTTTACAAATAATACAAATAAGGCTGACACACATTACTTGTTCATACATAATCAGTGTTTGAAATCTTCAAAAGTTTATTTATATACACATACAAACATCCGAGACAGTTTATAAAGATATAGTTTTGTTGATAAGTAGAAAGTTTAGAGATAGAAAATTACTAAATATATTCAAGATGTTACATAACCTCTGAGAAAGAACATTAAAGTGAAATAATTTTTCTACCCATTGGATGTTGACTGCACAATAAAGAAACAGGGTCTCTGTTTGCTTACAACAGGAAAACCTCCATATCAGCCTTTTGCTTAGTAGAAAGGTGATTGATCTTTGTCATCATTCTGGGCATCCCAAGAGTGTCTGTGCTATATTTAACTCTTCAGCCATTCATTTGTATCAAGGATCATTCATATTTTATTATCACCAATTATTATTGTTTTCTCTTGATTTCTTTTGCAAAGCAAATGTTTGCTTACTTACTAATCAATGCATAAACTTTCAAAGTGCATCACATCATGAAATTTACATTTTTGCAGAAAACTGACTTATGACATAGCTGCACTTATATTTTAACTTTCAGAATGCAGTCATTGGTGTGCTTCTGACTCTTATCATAGGGTTACACAGGCTCTTCCCACATGAATAGACCTAGCTATGAATGTGCCAATTCTTGCATTACAATTCTGTTTTATGCAGTTTCCTTTGACTTGTGTAGGTTTGATTAAGTCTTTGTGTGTGTGTGTGTGTGTGCACTGAAGGAATAAGTGTTTCAAAGGAGAATATTCATCGGGTCTTTTTGGACACTGCCAATGAAAGCAGCAGTCTTTTAATTTCTAAAGCTTCACAATTTAACTCTGATAAAGCAATAGAAACTACTACCCTAAAAAAGGAACTGATAGCTTAACAGGTAAATGTAAATAAAAACATCATATATTTTTAACAAAACTGTTCACTGTTGCTCTGTAGATCATGCAATAACACTGGAGTGATCAGGAAGAACTAGGACATTAATAACAGTTGTATTTTAAATATCTTGGTCTATGGGCCTATCACTTTAAGAAACTAAGAAAAGTAATTTTCACTTCAAATTTATTTTTAGAAGAACATGTATGCTTAGATTTATCCAAGTTTCTATATAATTGTTTCTCAAAGTATTGTATATAGACTACTGAAACATTTATATCCTATAGGTTAAATGAATTGTTATATTTTAGTAATATTTTCATTTCATAAATACTCATCAGTTATTGCTAGTAAAGTTTTAGCATATTAGAATATGCTAATATTCATACCACTTGAGATTTGGAGGAGACACAGAAAGTTTAAAAATATCCATCTTGCAAAAATATAAAAGAAAATAGTCATTTCTGCATAATTAGACACAATTAAGTGATCATCTTTTTTCACTTAATCACAGTCAAATGATTTACTTTAATGGAACTTTTAATGGGTTCTATGTTTCCTGTTCTCCCTTATGTCCATCCGTCACTTGTGTCAAGTACTTACAAGAACAAGGAAGTACTCTCTAAAGAGGAGATAATTTAATTTGATTATGTACAAGTTAGAAAATATATTTATTATACTATATGTATAATAATAATCACTGTAATTTAAAAAAAATCTTCCAAATATCTAAATCATTCAAAGTTTCTTCAAAATGTTGTTTTGGGAATTAAAAGTTTGAAAAATGAAAACTTACTGATTTATTAATAAAGCATTCTTTCTAAATATCTTGTTTTGCCCAATATGCATACATGCACACACACACACACACACACATACACACTCCCTATTTTTCTTTACCTATTTTATTTCCTTAGACTCTATACTGTTTTAATTATATTAACAAGCTGACTGCTCTCTGGTTTCACTGTGGAATTCTTACTGGAAGCTGGAGTATATGCGTTAGTAAATGAGGGAAATTTGGTAAATTTAGCCCTTACTAGCCTGTTTAACATGCATTAATCCCATCTTTCAGTTGAATAATATCCCAAACTTTTACTCTATTCTAGTTCTAGTACTTTTTGTTTCTTTATTCTTTAAACCCTATCCTCTTAGTAATTCTGAGAAAAATATGTGATTATATCTTCAATTTGAGTAAAAACAAGGCTGTTACAAGTTGAGATATTCCAAAACCTATCGCATGTTCCTATTGAATGAGCTTCAGTTTCTAATGTACATAATGACTCTTCAGTTTATGCTTATAAGAGAAAACTTTAATAGAGTAATGAATAATTAAATATGCCAGGCACTGCACTAGACGTTGGGGAATACAAATTAGTTATTATATTTGTATTTCAAGGAATGACAAACTGCAGATGCTGTTACTATGCTGATAACATAAAATAATATAGTACTGTGAGCATTTTGAACCATAAAGGACCTCAGAGAGATCATGTAGTCCAAAACAGTACTTTTCTAGAAAACCTGACAGCTAGAGAGTTAAATTCCAACTGAATATTTATTCTCTTTCCAGTATATAACCGAAAATCTACACTTTCCCAGGACAATCTTTAATAATTCTGAATGCACAAGTCTACATTTTTTATTGCTTTTTCATAATTGCATGAGATAATTACTATAAATGGTGTTATAATACTTATCAAAAAATCAAAGATAAAGTAGAACATTTTTCCTGCACTATGTAGTCTTTCTCAGGAAAAATATAATAGTGCATTAAAATATTACCACTGTAAAGAAAGACATTTTATTCAGTGAATATATTATAATTTATATGAATTAATCAGAAATGCATGTACTAAATATCAGTATTTTTATTGACTAGGTTGAGATAAAGTAGTAGATAATACACTTGAAACATGCAATGGAAAATGGCCTAATATATAACATAACAAAGCTTTTTGAGTTGAACAAATTAAAATTATAATGGTTTAATGATCTGATAATATCTAATGCTAAAGAATGTCTTTATGATGTCACAAGATGAGTGCTTTGAAGGTGAGTGCATTATGGTGGTAATATTTGATGTGTTACCCTAAAATTAACTCAGTTAAAATGAATATATTCATTATAAAAAGACAATATTGACAGAATTGCAGAGCATTTTTTAAAATTTCTATGTAGATACAACAAAACTAATGTGAAACCAAGTAATTTTTTCTGAAATAACTATATTTTTGAACAAATGTGTGTATCTCTTATCTAAATTATTGATTCTATAATTTCATAATCAAGAAAGCAAATTTGCAATTTCCTTTAATATGAAAACTATTTTGTGAATTAGAGAATGGTTTACAATTTCATTTTTATCTTTTTTTACATAGTTCTCCCACCACCAGTTCACCTATGATTTTTCACCATATTCTTCTGTGCTCATCTTCTGTATTTTCTTCCCTCTCTTCACATTTCTGTTGCTGTATGTGTCAGCTTGCTACCTTTGAGCTTTTCTTGACCTTTTGCTTGTTTTCGCTATATTCCACATACAAATGAGACTATATGAATTTATCTTTTGCAAATTTAAATGGGTGTTCCCATCACTAAACAAAATATGTTAAAATATTAACATTCCAAATTTCATTATATGCTACATTTAGAAACTCTAAATTTAGTTGAATTGAGAAGCATGTTTCAAGGTCCCAACATAGAAAAAAAAAGTAAAAACATTAAGAAGTGTTTGTAGAGAAGGATGTTAGAAAAGAAGGAAGGACCTCTGAAGCAGTAGCTATAAACCAAGTATCAAAGCAACCCAAAAGGGAGAAGAACATCCAAAATGGTCAATATATCTTTTTCTTAAAGATACTTACTAAAGTTAAAATATATAAGACTTAAATATGCAATCAAAGACACAAACCTGTTATAACCACCATCCAGAACAACTGAAAATGCTAACAGCACCTCAAAATGTCCCTGCTGCTCCCAAAGGATATTTAGTCTTTACCTCCAAAAGAAATACTATTGGCATCTACTGCCACAACAATCAATGATTCTAAGTTTTTGAATCACATCAACAGAATTATACTATAAGTACTATTTTAAGTATGACTTCCCCCACCTAAAAGTTATTTCTATGAGACTCAACCATTATCACTTGTAAAAATACTTTGCTCTGTTTTATTGCTTTATAACATTATATAGAATGATTATGGAATAATATGGTTAACTATTCACCACTCATGGGCATCTTACAAGCTTCCAGTTTAAAGGATTATGAATAACTTTGCTATGAAAATTGATGAGTGCATTTTGTTGAATATTATTATTATACTCCAAAGAACTTAATCTTTGTTCTACATATGATATATTTAGATTTACTTGTGACTGACAAATGATTTTCCAAAATAATTGTACTAATTAAAAGCTCTCACCTGTCAGCAGTGTTGCAGATACAGTTCTGTCAGGTCTCTCCAATGTACTCTAAAAGTCATTTTAGAAGGTAAGTCATTTTATTTTTATTTATTTCTCTAGTGAGTAATGATGCTTGCCAACAAGTGGTATTTGTTGCCATTTGGATAGCTCTTTTTTAGAAAAGAAGCTTTAAAAGAAATTTGGCTCATTTAAAAATTATTAATCTTTCTTTTTATTAATATATGCTTTGTTTATAAGCTATTTATGATATATACTCATTTTATGGCAGTTTTATTGATCTATAATTCATGTCATTCCTTTAAAGCATGCAATCCAATAGTTTATAGTATGTCAATTCTACATAGTCACCATTAATTTTAGAACTTATCACCTCAAATAAAACCAAAAAACTCTCACCTTCTCATATGCTCATTATCTAACTAGTTAATTGCTAATTTGGAATTACATATATATGTGTGTGTGTGTGTGTGTGTGTGTCTATTCAAGCTGTTTGTATCTCTTATTTGAAATGTCTACATATAATTGCCTTTAAAATTTTAAATGTAACAATTCTTTATATACTTAAAATATCATATATATTGATAAATCATATACTATTTGCAAAATTCCTATTCCTACACTTGAGAGTTATGTCCCTTTAGTGAAATATTATTAGTGCATATTTCAATTCTAGAATTTCCATTTGATTATTTTTATAATGCATATTTATGTAGGGATTTCCATGTGTGATGAGTCATCATAGAGCCATTTGTTTTCATCTTTAAAAATCATTTCATAAGTTCTTTGATAAGGACATCTTTGAACATTCTGTTAGTAAGTGTGATGACTTGGTTATCTTGCAGATAATTTCTATGGTTTGTTGTTTAACCTTGTGATTTGTCACACATTATACTACTTTTTTATTTTTCAGCTGTCCTAATTTTTTTTTTTTAACTGGGCATGTTATATCATGTCATTTGGGAATGCTAAACACTCATTTTGTTCTCTGGAATCAGAAACTGTTGTTCTCATATATTGTTGTTTTGTTTACTAGTGCAGTTTAGCTATTTCAGTGAAGCATTTCACCTGTAAAGTCAAAGTTCTGTTGCTCCTCAGGATTGGCCATGGGCAGACCATAGTCAATCATGTGTTGATAATACTTTTGGCAAGAATCTCTTTTCTTTTGTATTTTCTTTGCATAATTTCTCTATTAAACTCTATGTATCTCTCTGTTGCCTCTTTTTGTATCAGATTAGACTCCACTAATCATCATCTAATTATTCTACTGAGGTATAAAATTTCTCCAAAATCTGATCCAATTAAAACCAAGCCCCTTTGGATGGGTAGAATATATTTTGAAGATTGTTCTGACTCCAATAAAGCTATTTTTAAGCTAGGTTGTCTTTAATTTTCCCTTGGTAAACTCTCTTTTTTTAGATGAACTTGCATTTTATGGCAACACCATCTTCCTCTTAATTTCTTGGTGGTAAGCTACTTATGAGAATGGCCTTTGGTTTGAGCTGCCTCACATTCTGTTCTAAATAAAGCCAGTTCCTTTGAGGAAAGCTTTGGAGCCCTCTATGCTATGACTTACCTCTCGCCAACAACATAGCTGTATCACTGCTCCAGATGGAAGTCATTGACTTCTCTTTAGAGTGGTGCTACTGTTTCTTGAGAAGAAAGTTGGTTTGGCATGGTAGCAATTGGATTTCCCAGCTTGCCTCAGTTGGAAAAAACTTTCACCCTCTGGCTAGTTTGGTAAAGACAATCAGAAAACACAGTAACTCAGTGGACCTGGGTTGGGGTAGAGCTGCCATGACTTAAGAGGGGGTAGGCACGTATAGGTAAACACTTTGAGACCTCTTCACCTCATTTATCTCTATGTTTACCTCTGCAACACAGACCTGGGAAGAGTGAGCAACTCCGTATGCTTAAATTAGAAGAAAGAAAAACAAGTTCATTTTGTTGGCTATAGTTGCCTAAAGTGGAGCAACTACTCATGCTGAATTGGATAGGTGAAAAGAGCGGACTGTGGTTAAACTGTTCCTCACTCAATATGATTTTCAGTGAGATTCAGTAGCAATCATCCTGCCATCATGATGCCACCATCCTGGTTGAAATTAATCTTTTTAACTTCCTCATTGCAAAATTACATGCAGAAGCCTTAATGTACTTATACATAAACATATATATAATACATAGTATATATATATATGTATATATAATGCATAATATATATATGTATATATAATACATAGTATATATATATATATCACATCTGCACCTGGTTTGTGCAAATTTTTCAATTGGAATTACTTGTAATTTATATAATTGTAAATAATAATATCTAAATCTTTCATAAGAAAATTATCAATGAAAACTTTTAAGATGTTATTTTTATTTTACTATGCATTTGACAAATGCCAAAGTGTGTGTGTATATATATATATATATATATACATAAACTACTCCTTAATAGTGATTATTTAAATAAAAACAGCTAAACTGATTTATTTGTTGTATTGTCATCTTTGCTCTACTTTTACATTATTTTAAATACGCCATGAAGAACCTAAAATGCATTTCTACTTGGTTTCCTTTATAAAATTCCAATTCTGCAGGAATAAACTAGTAAATAAATGTTAGAGCAAAATGAAAAACTAAAAAGTAATTCCTTATTTTTTCTCAGTTTGTAGACCTCTTTGTCTCTTGTCTTGGTTATGCTAATTCAACAATCTGAAAGCACTCAGACTTTTTGATTCTGTGATTTTCATTTCTGTAGCAGGGCTCAAAGGGAACCCATTTTTCACAACTGCTATAACTGCTGGGGTGTCTTCAAATGGCAGGAAAACTACAGAACAGAGACCAAAGACTTCAATATAAGAAAGTAGGCCCTTTTAATGAAGCTGTCTTTTTATTTTAAAAAGCTTTTAAGACTTCATAATAGATAATGAAGCCTTTATCACAAGTTGTAATGGTTAAGTTCAGAAACTCTGATGCCAGGATTGTTTATGTTCTCAAACAGAATTTTACTTGGAATCACTGAATAACAGCACTTTTATTTTAGAATATGAACAAAAGTCACACCTATCTGTAAATCAACTATAAACCAAGCCCCTTTGAGGCTAGTTCAGGGAATGCATATATTCCAAAAAGGGAGAATTTACTCAAGGACAATAGAAGTTTTCAGTTAGTTTTTATCAGCCTATTCACAGAATGATGTCTCAGTGAATTTTAGATTGAATACATCTTGTGCATGTACATATTCTGATATGCAGCTTTTCAGTTAAATAGATTAATATATTGGAAATCTATTGTTATCTCAAATGTAACTACATTTATAGATATTTGTGTATGTAATTTTTAAAAGAAAAGAAAATATTTTATTTTAATGATACAAACTTATTTTCTGGAAATTGTAGGCATAAAGGAAAAAGTAACCTGGTACCCAAAATACATAATTATGTAAAGGAATAAAATCTCTGCATATTGATAGTTAGTTATAAATAGACAGAAATTTTTAAATTTACTCCTCTCCCATCCAAAATGGTGTATCCACTTAAAATGAAACTTAAAATAGTTCTTAAATTAAGCAAATAGTTTTCAATGATTAAAATTTAGTTGCCTAGAATTTATGATAAATAACTCTATAGTATTGTATTAAATATTACTATTTCACTTACTAATGTTTTCATAAAATAAAACAAGGCAATTGTGTGATTGCTTTGTGTTATTACAAATATTAGCTGATCCATTGAGATACTAATTAAATGTCTCAAAATATTTTTGCCCTTAATTTTCTATCACATTTATTGGATAAGAAATTTAGACTGTGATAGTATAAGTATAAATTATGTAGTACTGAGGTGAACATTAAAGACGTCTACCTCATTAGCATATAAGATGTGAAAATCCCTTCTGTAGTGTGCCAACAAAAGGAGAAAAGTTTCCAATGATCTCCTCCCTGACTCTCTAAAAATATATTCTCTTTGATTAAAAATGAGCCAATATAAAATAAATCATTTCCTTGTATATGTTTCTTTTTTTTAACTATGACAAGTCTTTTTTAAATTTTTTTATCTTTTTAAACAATTTATTTATATACAAATTTTACATCTTTATAATCCCCAGGTTTCACCCCCCACCTTCCCTCCCTGACTGTTCCCTCCCTCTCTACCCCCAAGTTGTATACTTCAGTTTGGTTCTTATCTTGTTTTGACTTTTCTTCATGGCTTTGTGATTACTTTTTCCTATATCCATATATTTGGTTTCAAATATATCCAAATCATTTGGTTTCTGTCTTTTTCTTTCTGATTTGTTTCTGGTAAAATGATTTCTTCTAAGTATATCCATGCTATAAAATCATCAAATTTGTCATTTTTAATTGATGAGTAATATTCCATTGTGTATACATACCACATCTTTTTCATCCAGTTATCTGTTTTGGGACATTTGGGTTGTTTCCATGTCCTTGCAACTCTAAGTAGTGCTGCAGTAAACTCCGGGCACAGGTGTCCCTTTGTACAAGCATTGATGTCTCCTTTGGGTAGATTTCCAAGAAAGCATTGCTGAGTCAAATGGTAGTTCCATTTGTATATATGTTTAAAACACACTAATTATAGCAGAATATGCACAAGGTTTTATACACATTGATTTTAAAGACTGTTTATTTCACAATAACTATATGTAAAATATTTTATTTTAATATATTTTGCAAAATGATTGATTATATATGACAGAAAACATTCTATATCTGCCCTTTGAAATTTGTTCATCAGTTGTGGTGTGAAATTTCTAATACAAGCTATATATACATTGAGAAAAGAAAGATCCTTCATGACATTTTAACTTTTTCAATTTGCTGAATATGTTTTGTTCTTGTTGTTGAGGTAACATTTGTTTACAATACTGTATGATTTAGAAGTATAGGACCAAACTTCATCAGATGTTTTTTGTCACACCACACTCACCACAAATTCACCCATGTTTAGATTACATAAAATTTCTAACTGTACAATCCTACTCTTTTCTGAAGTGTATTGGGAAATCTCTAAATACCAAAAATCTCAGAAAGATGGACAACTTTATAAATTTTCCAGTCCTGGTGACCTTCCCACCACTCCATCACTCCCATATCATCCTTCTTCACACCCTCTCACTATCTTTAGCAGCTTATACTAGAAGTCACATAAATGAAAATTCCTATCCATATAAATGAAGCATGTTCAGTTTTCTTCTGCATATGCATTTAATACTTAACCATCATTTTATGAAGTTTTAACTCTGTCAACAATGTACTTTCTAATTTTCCCTTTCCCCAATAGAAAAAGATGTTTCATACCTAGTATGAAAATAACTTTAAAAAATTAAATTGGAAGTTTTATAAGTTGTCACTGAAGTCATTTAACACCAAGAAAATATTCTGTTTAGCAACATCTGCAATGTTGAAATAGAGAATTTATTGTCTCAGATCATTCACCCGTAACTTAAAAATTTCCAAAGAACTCTCATAATATTGATTCAGAGCTACATAGTTTAAATGAACACACAGTTCCAAACTGTTTATCACATAAATATTTACATAGACAACTGAGATCAACAGCTATACCATGATCTGTTAAAGTGTAATTGCTGATCATCAAAAGGAGCAATCCAAATTTCTTTCTAAAAAGTATCCCCATTTTTGTATGAAGTGGTCTAGATTTAATTTCACAAATT
>PVHY01034569.1:0-10359 GCA_004024945.1 Uropsilus gracilis | reverse complement strand
GGGCCGGGCACGGTGGCTCGTGCTTGTAAGCTTCAGCCTATGAAGCGGCCGGGGCTAGGGATCGCGGTTCGAGTCCCGCCTGGGGCCCGTAGCGAGACCTAGTTCCAAAAAAAATAGCTGGGCGTGGTGGCGCGCGCCTGTAATCCCAGCTACCTGGGAAGCTGAGGATGGGGATTACTTGAGTCTGTGGCACCCCGGGCATCGAGAGCCTGCGGTTCCACGGGCAAAAATAGCAAGACCTAGTCTCAAAAAAAAAAAAAAAAAAAAAAAAAAAAAAAAAAAAAAAAAAAAAAAAAAAAAAAAAAAAAAAAAAAGAGTCACAGAAAGGCTCCATACTTTTTCATAAACCAAGTTGCCCTTTCACTGAGGAAATGGGGTGGGGGTGAGGGATGGCACAAGCTTATATGTGTCCTTTGGGGTCACTTTGTAAAGTACAAGGCTGTGGAAGCACTAGGATCAGGACCTGGAAGCTGGGAGGGGTCAGAGGGGCCCCGGAGAACACATAATTTTACAGATTGTATTTACTGAGGAGAAAAATGTCACCCAAAAAAGAATGTATGATTTCCAGATGGTCCCATGAGCCAGTCCTAGAACTCAGATTTGTTCTGTACCACCGCCTCTGTGACCAAGGCCAGGGCTAGTCAGGGATGTGGAGATGTGCTGACCTCAGAATGTCTGGCACGCTTCAAGATAACAGCCAGGAGCTACAAAACTCTAAGCACTCACTTAGAGACCCTAAAATACATGGGGGAGGGAGGCTTTTCTAGGTGCAGAGAGAAAACAGTCCCTTGGAAAAATATTTGCACATTCAACAAAGGGCTAATGTCCAAGATCACTTACAACTCAATAAGAAATAATCCAGTTAAAAAAAATGGCCAAAAATGGGCATAAAGAGATACTAATTCAAGAAAACATATTGGTGGCCTATAGACACATGAAAGGCTACTCATCACTGATCAGGGGAAAGCAAACCCAAATCACAAGACACCACCTTACACCTGAGAGAACAGTCCATGCTAAAATGACCAGAAACAAGTGTTGGTGAGACTAGAGAGAAAAAGGAGCCCTCTTACATTGTTAGTGGGACGTAGACCAGTCCAATCCCTATGGAAAACACTATGGAGGCATCGAAGATATTAAAAATAGATACACCATATGGCTGAGCGATTTCATTCCTAGACAAAAATACAAGTAAACCACCATCTTGAAAAGATATATGCATGTCCTTATTCACTGTAACCCTATTTATAAGGGTATGGAAACCACAAGAATGCCAACAACACATGAATGGATCAAGAAGATGTGGTACATACACACAGTGGAATACTGTTCAGCTATAAAGATGAATTCTTATCATTTGTGACAACCCAGATGAAACTGGAGGGATTGTGCTAAGCAAAATAAGGCAGAAAGAGAAAGACAAATACCAGGCGATTTCACTCTTAGGTGAATGTAAACAAAACAAAACAAATCCTTGAAATTTGACTGAGGAACTGAGGCTACCAGAAGTGAGGAGGATGCAAAGGATGCAGAAGACCATGGCAGAGGATTATGGAGGTTTTGGTGCTGGGCGTCAGGTGACATGTATCTTAAGAAGTGTAGCTCTATACCACTAAATCACCTACAGTGCCATACACCAGTGTTACCTCAAGGCAATTTAAAAAAGGAAAAACAGCCAACCATGCCCCTGGAGGCCCTGCCCTCCCTTGCTGTTCCCTTTGGGTTTGGGAACTGCTGGGACAGGCTGATGGGGGTGGGGGATCATTGTGAATCACTCCTCTGGTTTATTCCAAATCCAGCCAATCCTTACCAGGAACGACAAAATCACAAATTCAGCTACAAATACACATGAAGCAGGAGGGTGAGGAGAAAGAACAAAGGCCCAGGACATACCTATCTTCTCGGCAGGAACAAAAGGTCATTTTGGAGTCATAGGACACAGTGCTGTGAGATCAACTATAGTGACAACCTGTCTCAGAATACACCTGCAACATCTCCACGCATGGGAACAAAATTCCTGGCTCAGAGATGGCTTCAGTGTGAGTTAGGCACCCTCCATTCCATGGGGAGAAGAAGGCCACATAGATGGGGCAGTGGCCCCACACGACAAGCCATACCAACCATCCGCCAATGCCTATCCCCATCAAAAATTTTTTCTTTGAACATCGGCTAGGAAAAGGCCTCCAATGTCAGAGACCCGAATAAAGCAAAGAAGAAACAAAATGTGAGAGAAACTGGGTTGGAGATGATGACCAGTAAGCAGGAGGAGGCACCAATAGGATCAATACATGTGGCAACTGGTTACCCACAACAAAACTATACTTGGAAAACTAAGCACAGGCTGCTGCGTCCCATGGAAACACATCTTCAAGACCTGGGAAAAGGTCATTGATCCAGGAAAGAAAAGGAAGAGTCCAATGGGCTAAAAATTGACCAACACCTGGCAGTGAAAGAGGAGATAGAGTGACCAGAGAGGAGGACAAGGTACAGGGAAGGGCGGAGGAACATCCAAAAGGCAAGTTTTATATAATATAAAGTCACATTTATATATAATAAATATAAATATATATAATAAAATCATATATGTATATTTTATAGATATAATATAAAATTATATAAATATAAAAATTATATATAAATATAATTTAGGTTTATTTTATTATATAAAAATTTTTTATGTATTATATATATTAAATTTATGTATTAAATATATTAAAATATTCCTTAAATTTTATATAATAAAGGAAAAAAACACCCCTTTGGTACTGCTGGTGGATTAATAGGACCACTTCTGGGGTGGTGGTCCTTGATATGACCAACTAAGGGTGATTATTTTGGGGCCTACTGGATACTACATCATCAATGCCCATCATCTTACTGCTTATATCAGAAATGTCTTTTAACATTAACAAACTGTGTGTTGCCCAGAGAGAAAAGTTAATGTTGGTAACGAAGTGAAGGAAAAGTTGTGAATTTACAGTGAGTACTGATGACAGGTCACCACTGGCACAGATAGTCAGTGTACAGAGCAGATGTCATAGAAAGGTTTCTCACAAGGAGAAGAAACTCCTGTTTTAATCTGTTAGAACTCCCAAGTGGTACTGAAGTATCTTTGTCGCTATATGTAGTCTAAATTAATTCCGTTTTTACCTGCAATGATTCATTTATTTAGCTATTGTTCATGTACATGTCAGCTTTCTTTTGCAAACATAAAGACTTTTTCCATAAGTCACTGAAGTGAGTTGCACTGGAGTCTTAGTGTGTTGCAGCTACTGAAGATTTTTGTGTATGGTTGGCTGGCAAGTCAATAAAACACCTGCCATCTAGTGGTTAAAGTGGCACATTGAGTCAAAGATAAAAACCTGAGGCCACGAGGTTGCTGCTGCAAATCATTTGAGTGGCATGACTGGTTGGAACCACTGATGACACCGTGGGAAGGCAGCCAAATAATCAGGACATTTTTATGTAACTCAGCATGAGAGAGAAAGCAATGAATTATGCATCACAGAGCCAACAAGTATGAATTGCAGCAGCAATCACCACCTCCGACATGCACATTTAGGGTCCCAGCTATTCTAGGGGTACCATTCTCAGGCTCCACGAGGACACATGTCTTCCGCATCCTAGAGTAATGACTGGACAGGGCATGCATCAATCCTGTCTCCGAAATGTAGAGAAACTTTCTTGATTTAGAAAACAGCTCATAGTCTCAAAATCATCCCTTTACTAATGGAGAGTTAGAAATGAGGCCTGGGTTCCAAATAAAATAATACTTATCTAGAAGTCATAGCTACAGTGAAGTATAATCCAGGGCATTCCACACACAAGTACCCTCTTTCAGGGAACTAAGCCAGCCTGTGCAGTAGATGAGCAACAGGGGAGAGCTGTTCAAGTTGGTGATGGAGAGGAGGTGACCACTGGATGACCCAGAGGGTGGACATGGCCAAAATCTCCTTCGTCCATTCACCTATCATTAGCTAAGTCAGAAGGCACTTCCTGCCTACTGGTGCCAAGCTAGCTGCTCTTCCAAGCGCAGCCTTGAGGGACCAGTGAGCACTGAGACCATCTGGACACTGTATGTGACTCAACTCAGCTGAGGCCTCTGTGCAAACGTTTGAGGTCCTGGTGGGCAGGTGCAGAAATCAACTCGCAGTTGTCCAGATCAGCCTCCTAAGCCTTGCTGCCTACCAATCTGGAGTTGACTACCTCGTTCTCGAGTCTCCCCTGGCCCTCATGTACCTGGATCATTTTAGAATTTCATGGCGGAACTCCTGAGGTGATGACTCAACAGCGCTGAGGTAAGGAGACTGCACGTTAGTAGTGTATGATGGGACTGTGATTCAAAGTTAAGCCTATCGGACCTTAAGTCCCACGAGTTCCTCTAGTTTCAGAAATCCAAGCTTGTCCTAGATTTAACAGGACACTTTATTATGCTTCAACAAGAAGAGAACGTCACTTCTCAGGGGACCAATGTGGGCACCTTGGCCCAAGCCTGTTTCCTTGCTTTTCACATCTTAATTTCTAGCTTATATGCACGTCCCTTAGTCATTACGATGAACTTATTACTAAGCTCACTTAGTCGCTGCTAACTACTGAGAGTGTTGGAGGACCAATACTCAAAAGACATGAACTGGCTGAGGATGTTAACCTTTCTTAACACCTGTTCTGTTACAGCAATACAGAAGAAGGCTTAGCAAAGTACAGGTACTTTTCAGTTCAATAAAGTGTTCAGGAACATGCAAGCAGGGAACTGTTCCATATCAATGCTGGACAGTGAGCTTTCAGCTCTGAGGTAGGAGGCCCGGCTGTGGCGCTGAGGGGAGTGACTCCCGCAAGAGGACTCACCTCGGGAGCAACATGAAGTTCAGTCTGTCGGCTCTGTCCCGCTCTGCTTTGTATAGCTGTGTCCGTTCCTCCACCAGGTGTTCCAGGTTTCGGGAATACAGCTGTAGACGGCGGATCAAGGTATCCATGTAGGAGTCATTCTTTTGGTCGTGAAAAAGCCTGTGGGTAGTGACAGGTTGAGAGCTTGTCTACATTATTAAGGAAACAGGAATGGCCATTAAAACAATGGCTAAGAGGATGAACAGCTCTTTAAACAAGAATAGCCAATAAATATAAGGACTTGCTATCAGGAAAGAAAAAATAAAAAATAGAAATTAGAAGGAAAACAAGTGTCAGAAAGGTGGTAGTCAGCACAGGTAAGGAGGTGTGACCTTCCTGGAGAGCCACTGGGGAAAATGTGTCCTAAGCGCTGAGGTTGCATGTGCCATCAGCTGTGTTGGAAGAATTATCCAGAGGGAGCGATCATGAATGCTGTGGGAACTAACTCTGAAGAAAGTATAGTTCCCTAGAAATAGCAAACATTTGAAAATCACCTTGGAACTGTAAAGGAGTTTAATTATGGCACAATGAAGCATTCACATGTCATTCAGTACACACGAGAAAAGCCAAATACACAGAAGGAAGCTCCCCTCACATGGCTAAAACTAAAACAGTGAAAATTAAAATTCATTAAAATTTTTTTTGGAAATCAGTGGTGTTCTATGGGGAATTCAGGGTGCTTCCTTTTGCTTGCATATTTATTTTTCTACAATTTTAATAATCACTTGCAATCAAGGGAACATCTTAGGAAAAAGAATGTCCCTCAGTACATGTGCGAGAGAAAGGTGGAGCAAGCAGGGCCTCCCATTAGCCTGTGAGACAGAGTGGGTCCTGGAGCAAAAGCCCCCCTGGGTGACTGTGTTAGACCAGGGGCTCAAGGGAGGCTGGCTTCCTGAGCCAGCAGGAAGCACAGGTGTCTGTGAGGTGGGCGGGGGAGCCACACACTTTACTGTAAAAAGAAACAGCTGTTGAAAATGCTGTCTCCATAG
Organism: Uropsilus gracilis; assembly: GCA_004024945.1. NCBI lineage: Eukaryota > Metazoa > Chordata > Mammalia > Eulipotyphla > Talpidae > Uropsilus > Uropsilus gracilis. The sequence goes on along the minus strand of PVHY01034569.1, from coordinate 4,486 downwards.
CTGTCCCCTGGGGTGGGGAGGGATGGTGGTTAAAGATGCAGTGCATGGCTGAGTCCTACTGCGGGCCCATGAAATAGAAGCAGCTAGAATTGGGATCAAGAAAAATAATTTAACAAGTTTGCTGGGAGATTCTTATGGAAAACACTGGTCTAGAGTCTACATGGTTGAAAGGCTGCGGGCACAGGTGGCAGGGATGAAGACGGATTCTCTCGTGCCATGATGAACTGATTGCATTGAAACGGTTTCCTTAGCCCAGGCTGCAGTTGCCTGAAGGGCAGTAGGAGTCCCTGATGCCGCCTGCACACAGATCGATGGCATCGACTCTCTGGGGCAGGCCTTGGACACCGTATTTAAAATTGTCTCTGCGTGGCTACAAGGTGCAGCCGCGTTTGAGGTCTGCCTGTTGGAGGCTGAGCATCGGACCATTTCATGTGGCCGACATTTGATGGCATCTGCTCTTAGGAGGAGCAGAGAGGCGGGTAAGATGCCATTGCCTGTTTCCTGCTCCTTGCCTGCAAACAGTGGAGAGAACCAGGACTCAGCCCCGCACTCTGCTGAATGGCCTGCTCCCTCACCTGCAGCCCAGGGCCTTAGCCTCCTTGGACATCTGAACCATTCGCTGAGTGAGCTGGGAAGAATGGCGGGAATCATCTTGTTCAGTCCATATTAACACACAGAAACATAGAAACCCAGTGAGGATGAACACATTGCCTGGTTTTCCTCATCTGAAAACTGGATGACCAAGATCTTATTCCCGTCTAAACCCTCATGACCTACAGAAGAATGGATTTCCAACAGATGAGGATGGCTTCCCAATAGATTTATGATCAGAACTTATGTCTTATTCAAGCAAATTTCACCCTTAAATGTTTTAACGTTTCAAGAGAGTATTTCCCTGAAAAGTGGTCTATCAGTCCCCATAACGTTCATTTCTTTGAGACAGGTCTGGGAAACAGCAAGCACTGCCATTCTTGTTTTCAGATGCCATTGAATATTGATCCTCCTAAGAATCTGAAATGAGGAAGTGAGGAAAAGTAAGAATCTCAACAATACCCAAATATCTTGGCCAGAGTGGTCTCGATTTTCTTGAAATCCGGTCTCTTTTCTGGATCTTCCTCCCAGCAGTTCTTTACGAGGAGATACACCTGGGAGACAGAGGGGGCTGGTTAGCTCATGGGATGGTTCCCTTCTCGCTCTCTTCCACGATAGCCATCATGAAGGCATGGAAACCTTAAGGCATCTCCACTGTGACAATAAGGACATGCTTGCCCAGTCCCTGAGGATATCAGCACCAGCACGGCCATGTTCAGACCCTCCTATGGACCCACATTCGACAATGAGGCAGTACAGATTTGGAAGAGGCTAGGTGGATGGGGGGGAGACAGAATGCTGCTTAGTCTCTTGCAGGGTTTATGTTGGTGGGAGCAAGAACTGGCTGGGAGTGTGGGGCTGGGAGTGTGGGGCAGGTGACTAACTGAGCTGTAGGCAGTGGTTTTCCACGATGGCTGATGGCAGAACAGCCAGCCCATTGAGCTTTTACCAAATTTCTTATGCCCAGCTGCCACCCTCAGGGGTTCTGATTGAAGTGGAGAAGGAGACTTAGTAGGGTTCTCAGATTTAGCAAATAAAAGGACACTCAGTTAACCTCGAATTTCAGATAAACAACGAATGACTTCTTTAGATGAGTTTGTCCTTAGAGGAGTTTCTCCAGGTGGCTGTACGCCTGGTTGCCTGGGATAAGAGGAGGGAGGAAAGAGGTATGGAGGAAGAGACATTTCACTGGTTGCCAGTCATTTATGGCTTTTGTTTGATCAGGAAGCATGGTGAAATCATTTGTTTGGAAACTGTTTCTTATTCTGGACACAAACTCCACCACGGATGGCTAGGTCCCAGTCTCTCCTCTTTGTTTTAATGGGTCCCCAAGACGCTCTGGAATTGCTGTGTGGCCCATTGGTTGTTTGTTTCACCACTAGAGGGTGCTCCTGCCTTGGTAGCAAATCTTCTGAACCCCAGAGGAACATGGACAGAAACACCCAGAGCCCTGATCTGCACGTCCAGGGCAGGCCTTTCAGGCCCTGCCAGGTCCTCTAGTTCTAACTTGTATTCTCCTGGGAACAGCTACTGGGAGGATGTCAGACTGCACTTTCAATTCCAGAGCCATCCAACTCCAGGAATGAAGTGAGGATGTTGTTTTGGTTCAAACCACATGTGGATATATTCTGACTAACTAGGAGAGTTTGAGAAAGGAGATGCTGATGTGTCGGGAGAAACCCCAGAAGCCAGAAAAGTAGGAAAGAAGGAAGGAGTGAGGAGACCATAGGAGCAGCTACAGTTTGGATCAGGGCTAAGTGCTGAGACAGGAAGGAGGAGAGGAGAGGGTAAACTATCCATTCATAACCAATCTGGTCATGAACTGCATCTGGCAGGGGCTGCTTATAAACCAAAAGTGAATGTTTTCATCTTTATCCCTCAGAGAGTAACACAGAAAAAAAAAAACATATATATATATATAAATTTTTTTTTTTTTTTTGAGACTAGGTCTCGTTATTTTTGCCTGTGGAACCACAGGCTCACGTTGCCCGGACCACAGACTCAAGCAATCCCCAGCCTCAGCTTCCAGCTAGCTGGGATTACAGGTGTGCGCCACCACGCCCAGCTATTTTTTGGGAACTAGGTCTTGCTACGAGCCCCTGGCGGGACTCGAACCACAATCCCTGGCCCCGGCTGCAGCTTCCTAGGCTGCCGCCGGCCACCATGGCCGGCCCAGAAAATATTTCTTTACACATTTTACTTAGCTATATTCTGGGATTCTCCAAGGTAAGAAAAAAATTCTAAAATAATTTTGGACTTTTCTACACAGACCTTAAAAGTCTCTGAGAGGGGTTATTTAAAAATTACGCACATGCAGAAAGAGAAGCTCCATTTCCTTCAAAGGTTGAATCAAAAAGCATAAAAGTACATTTTTCTATTGCGTCCAGTTGTTGATGTACTTACTTTTTTTTTGAGACTAGATCTCGCTATTTTTGCCTGTGGAACTGCAGGCTCATGTTGCCTGGGGTACCACAGACTCAAGCAATCCTCAGCCTCAGTTTCCCAGGTAGCTGGGATTACAGGCATGTGACACCAGCTATTTTGGGGACTAGATCTCACTGCGTGCCCCCAGTGGGACTCGAACCACGATCCCTGGCCCCAGGCCGTGGCTTACTAGGCTGCCACCTACAGGCATGTGCCACCATGCTCGGCCTTGATGTACTTAACTTTTTAATAAACTTAATAAGTACATCATGGATTTCTAGCTCCCTCAGTTCCTAAAGCCTGACAGAGGGACATGTACTAGCAGATCCAGCTTTCTGAGTCGGGAGGAGTGGAGGGGACACGGGGAAGACAGTGGACTGACAATGAGCCCCAAAGATAAGAACTGTCCTAACCCCCAGAACATGTGAAAAGGGCCTTGGTAGATGAAGCATCTTGAGGTCATGAGATTATTCTGGAATATCCTGGCGGGCTTAAATATAATCTTACTCAGCCTTCTACGGGAGGGTGGGAGAGGAGATGAGACAGAAGAGAAAGGAGTGTGCTCAGAGGCCGAGAGTGCAGTGTTGTGCCATAAACCAAGGGATGTCCTGAAACTTCTGGAAGAAGCAAGGACTGGGTTCTCCCCTTCAGTCTCTGGAGGAAACATGACCTTGCTGATAATTCCTTCCAAACTTTTGGCTTCCAGAACTGTAAGCGAATATATTTGTTATTTGAATTCATCAAGTGTGCAGGCGTGCTGTCCCATCAACTCCAAAACCCAGGGAGAACGAGCTTACCTCCAGCTCATTTTCATCTGCTGTTTCCACAAACAGGTCTGGGCGGAAGGGTTTCGGTCCATAGTTATATTCCACTCTGAAAAGTTTCTCTGATGGGAAGAGGGGGATTCAAATTACAAGAGTGAGGGAATGCTGGCAGTGACCTGCCTGGGAATTGGTTCTCTTACCCGACAGGAGTGCTGTGGAGTCTAGCTTGCCGCCCAAAAGAACAAGTCACCAGCTGAACAGGGGATCCCACCCAGGTTACCTCAGGTCACAGGTTCCTTGTACACCAGGCATTTCCTGTATACCAGGCACAATTCCTGGCCAGACCTTGAAGGCTTGGGGGACTAGGCAGGCTCCAGCCCTGACCCAGGATCCAGCCTCACCCTTCCCCACCTCCAGAGTCAGCACCAAGTGCCCAGTCAATGTGGGCTGAATGGATGGCATGCACATCACCCTCTGCACCCAGAGGACACTGTTTCCAGAGACCTCTCATTTTCATACTGTCATCTGCGCACCCAAGACCCCTGTGAAGTTCCCCCAGATAAAGTCTCCATGTCTGTTGGGGAGGGGGCAGAGTTGAGGGTATGACAACCCCGGTCTCAACAACCCAGGTCGGATGCCTGCTCACCGTTCTGGTCTCGGCAGCTCTGTGTGTAGAAAGTTTCTCTCCGCAGGATAATCTCCTGAGC
>PVHY01034568.1:0-10368 GCA_004024945.1 Uropsilus gracilis | reverse complement strand
TTTTTTTTGAGACTAGGTCTCACTATTTTTGCCTGTGGAACCACAGGCTCTCATTGCCCGGGGTACCACAGACTCAAGCAACCCCCAGCCTCAGCTTCCCAGGTAGCTGGGATTACAGGCGCGCACCTATTTTTTTGGAACTAGGTCTCACTATGGGCCCCAGGCGGGACTCGAACCGCGATCCCTAGCCCCGGCCACTTCACAGGCTGAAGCTTACAGGTACGAGCCACCATGCCTGGCCTTCACATACTTTAGAGCTAAAATTTTCAGAGGTTACACAGCACCCAGGCATTCAATATGCCTGATCTGAACATACTTATCTTAAAGAACTGTGTAAAATTACTCATCAAATTCTAAGCCAAGTACCCCTTCCTTAAGCCTTTCCAGAAAAATAATAAATTATCCTAAAATATCCTTATATGGATACTAAACTATATTTAACTATGTCAAGTTAGTTATTTCTTCACATAAGAAAATTATTTCTCAACTGCATACCCTCTGCTTTATTCCTTACTACCTGCTGCTTCTCCTTAAACAGGACAACCTCCACTCAAACAAAAACTCATTTAGCATGTAATTTAAGACTAATCTAAATCTTGCAAAGTTCCAAAGAAGAAATTCTTGTATGCACTTACTACTAAATTTATATCAGAAAATAAATTCATGAAAGGACAATATTGGCTGTTTTCTTTCCATACAACGCTCTAATTATTCCTAAAATACACTTACATAAATTCTTATGAATACAATTCTTACCTTAAATTTTACTCTTTCATTGTAAATACTAAATTATTTCCCCAAAAGGGGAAGTATTAGTGGTTTCAAGTGTAAAGGATCCCAAATTTCATGACAACGCAAAACATTTAGAAACGCATTATTTTTTAAAAGTCTTTAAAATGGTTAACACAACTGATATAATAAAAGCAGAGCTCAGCAATTTATATATTCATGACAGACCTAGAAGGGAGAAAAGTAGGTGTATGTGTGTGTACACACACACACATTTCATGTAGTCATACTAACAATACCAGTGTGTCAAGTGACAAATCAAAATTTTTTTCCTGAAAAACATTTTGAAATGTAACATAACATGTGCATCACCTAAAGACCTGTTACGAAGAAGCATCACTGACTCCTTAGAATATGGTATTACTCCTAATCAGTCACTAGCTTTTAGAGAAACTTCAATGACTAATCAACCATACTCTTCTATCAGGCTTGAGAATACTGACTTGATTCATCAATATAATAGACTGACGAAGCTGTCCTATAATTTAAGTAATTAGAATTCTATTTTCCTGAAAATTAAAGGGGACTGTGATCATTCTGACTGTTTTATTCTATCCAAAGGTATATATGGAAAGCTAAAACACATTTACATCCTCAGCAGGAAAAGCTGACAGGCATGTATTAAGATATTGGAAAAGTTAAGCAATAAGAGAACAAAAACAAAACAGTTACATGTAGGATATTTGCCAAGTATGCTGTAAGAAGTCAATGGATTATTCTAATCACATGACATATTCTTGGCATGATTGTACAAGAAATGCTGGGAAGAACAAAAATCCCTGACTGCTTGGAAATTTTTCATAAAATTTAGGTCTTTTGTCTTCAAAAATTTCAAAATGTAATAAATTCTGATTCATTGTTCACTCATTGATTTTTATCAAAATTGCAAAGTAGATTTAAATTCTTGATGTTTTTTCAAAAACTTACTTTCAGTCTTAAGATAAACCCCAAAACTGTTCTATCTCATTTGAATTAGCTATATCAAGAACTGCATCTGAAATAAAGAACTTTCTACTTGAAAAGGCAGTTAGAAGCCAAAGAAAGCAAACAACTTTTAGAAAATGAAAACAGAAGGAACAGATTACCTAGAAAGAAGATGATCCTACCAACACCTTGATTTCAGACCAGTGAAACCCATTTTGGATTCTGATATCCATCAATGTAAGTACATAATAAATCTGTATTGTTAAGCCCTGCCCTGTGAGCCTAATCGAATTCAAGGTAGGAGGTGAGGTTCCTTTTAGACAGCTCAGGCCTTTGGACAAGAATTCTAGCACACCCCCACCATGACCTAGGCCACTGGCGGGGAGAAGGGGGTAGGGTGAGTCCTATGCCACCAGGGTTTCAGAGTCCCAGGGTCTTGGGTCCAGGGGTCTCAGGCTGGGGAAGCTGGCCTCTGCCTCCACGGGGTGGGCACTACTGCCAGGCAGGCTTGGGGTGGGGGAGTTGCCCTCTGGTTTACTCCAATATCAGAGCAGCTCTAGGAATGAAAAAAACCAGTATCTCTAGCTCCAGATATAATAGAAAGAAAATGAAGTAATAACAGCCCTGTTAGGACAAGCAACGTGTTAGGAACCACTGAGACAACAATGTGAAACCAGCAATTGTGGTGACCTGTTACAGATTTCTACCTGCATTGTTTCTGGGGACTGGGGAACCAAATCCCTAGCTCACAGTCCCCACAGGGAATATCTCCACTGCCAGTGGTTGGGTGTTGGGCTCCCAAACCAAGATATCAGAACTTTATGGCATATAAGTAGCACACATGACAGACACCAGGAAGGATCCTGAAGAGCTGCACCACACATTTGCCCTACAAGAAGTTCCTGACTACCTGCCTCAGTTATTCCTGGAGAGCCGCTTAGCCTGGTCTGCTGCTGTCCAGGAGTGCAAGTCTGCACCCAGGAAAAAAGGACATTATTCCAGGAAAAAGAAAAGACCAGTGAGCCAAACATGGACCAATGACTTGCAGCGCGAGGAACTGGAATGACCAGAGGTGGGAGGAGGAAAGGAGTAGGGTGAGGGGACAGGGGGACAATATGGAGGAGAGGGCCACACCTAGGAGGAACAACCACCGTACAAATGTGACCAATATTGTATGAATATTACAAAATAAATTTAAAAAAAAAAATCTATTGTTTCAAACCACTAAGTTTGTGGTAATCTGTTTACTGACCCCATGGTTGTAGGTACAGACACAGAATCTACACATGAAAATACTATGATAATCAGGTTTGGCAAGTACATATTTTGTGTAGAGACCAAATTTCTATTTTAAGGAGAATAATATAAGCAAAAAAACAAACAAACAAACAAAAACAAAAACAGGAGTAAATTATGCCTCTTTAGGTAGGCTACAGTTCTACAAACACCAATTATTGAGAAGGCTGAAGTCTTTAACTATGATTATTTTTCTGTTAATTTTTCCTTTCCGGGCAATAGTTTTATTTCTTCTATTTTTAAACTGCTACTAGATGTTTACACATTTAGGATTGTTTCGTTCACTTGTTAAACTGACTTCGTTTACTAATTATGGAATATTCTATATCTTGTTTTGAATCTACAGGATCTGATACTAGATAATAACAATACTGCAGTACTGCAGAGGTCATTCTAATAATCCAGATGAGATAATACTGGTGTAGGGTAAGGTGATAGTAGGGATGGTGAAGACTGGTCACCTTTTTGATATATTTCAAGGCTGAACTGACCAGATTTACCTATGATATGTGCGGAGTAAGAGAAATGGAGTGTAACACCAAAACTTTTGACCTGAGCAACTAGAAGAATAGGTTTTGCATTAATGAAAGTAAATATGCCTCCTTGCTGCCTATTCCTTTGTTCACTTTCTCTCTTTAGGTAGAACAAATAAAGGGCATTTGAAAGACACTCAGGTTAATTACCCACTACATCTTCTAGGTTTCCATTTTTAACACTTGCCAATTCTTTTGCATACAAGCAGCAAGACCAACAGAAGGTGGCAGGTGTGACTTGCTGTCCAAGTTTTCCCTACCCCACCACTACACTTCTGCAGTGCATGTGCAGAGACAGTGTACATGTGAATGTTAATTATTCAGAAGAGGGTGGTAAAGGATGATGCTGCTGCCCATGTTAAGCAATACAGTAAACTTTCCACTGATGTAATAATTGGGAGATTTCTATCAGAGTAATCTGGTCTGAAGTGTAAACTCTGAAAATAGAATTATAATTAGGAGGAGTTAAGAAGTCAACCCTTACTATTAATAAGTTCCATTTCAGTATTATGACACTGAAATGCTGCAACGTAAAAGTCTTACTATTTACAGAGGACACCACAGGAGCAAGTGTTGCTTACTTAAAATTATTTTCTGAAATGATACTCTACAATAGAGTACAATCTCTAAATTAAGCATGATTTAAGAAGGATAATTTCCATAACCATATAAATTTTTCTTTATTTCTTGTTGTCTTGCAAACAGAACATTAACTCCTGGCAAACTCTCCAAATACTCTTTTTTTTTTTTTTTGAGACTAGGTCTCATTGTTTTTGCCTGTGGAGCCGCAGGCCTGGGGTACCACAGACTCAAGCAATCCCCAGCCTCAGCTTCCCAGGTAGCTGGGATTATAGGCACGCGCCACCATGCCCAGCTATTTTTTTGGCACTAGGTCTCGCTGCGTGCCCTGGCGGAACTTGAACTAGGATCCCTGGCTCGGGCCTTGGCGATGGCTGCCTAGGCTGCCACCTACAGGTATGTACCACCATGCCAGGCCACCAAATACTCTTAAATTTTTTCAAATTGAAAATTTTAAATAAACTTTTTATCATAGAATAATATACTATTCAGCTTGATTAATTATGCAGAAACTGCACCTGTAATGTCACCAGTATCAGATCAAGAAATACACTACAGGATAATAAAACTGGTTTAACATTCAGGATTTAGAGGAACAGAAAAAGAAAAATCACATTATCTTACTAGGTTTTTCAAATAGGAACATTCAATTAAATTCACCCAGTAATGATTTTATTAAGTGCTTACAGCATACTATCAGTAGAAGAGAACAGCCTTAACAACCTACAAAGAAGATCCCCGCTCATTTAACCTGAGTCAAAAATCTTTCCCTCTCATAATGAATCTGTTTGTTTTTATTTATTTTATATATATATTTTTACATCGTTGTCTACCCTGAGGTTTTCCCACCACCCTGTCACCTGTGAACCATGACCTCTTGTGCCCATCCCTCCCCATTATACCCTCCATCCCCCTCTCTTGTTCTATGCTTCAGTTCTGCTAGCAGTCAGTTTTAAATTTTCTTTGTCCATTTATTTGTTTTCCCTATATCCTTCATATAAGAGAGACCATCTTGTATCTCTCTTTCTTTCTGCCTTTGTCTGTTTTTAAACTTTACTTGGAGTTGGGAGAGCCCTGACCTGGTCTGATAATGCACTATATGAGTGCCAAACAGGAAGACCTCACTGCTTAATAGGGGAGTCAGTTAAGTAAAAAGCAGTAAGGGTCTGCAACAGGGATAAATCCTAGGTTTTATGAGAGCACTGTAGAAGTTTCTACTAGACCCAGTTCCTGAAGAGGTGTGAGAAGGTACCCAGGGAGAAACCAGGCAGAGTTCACTACCTTCCTTTACCTCTGGCTGAGTTCTAACTTTGCTCCTAACATCACCCTGTCATACTGCTCAGGACATGGAGAAAATGCCTTACTGTGCAGTACCCTCTCTTTAAATCGCTTGCTTTTTAAATCTCTTTGCTATTTAAACACAAGTGTCTGCCACAGTCTTGAAAGAAAACTTGGTAGTCTCCTCAGGATATTCCAGGATATTCCCAGGAAATTTATTGACTCCCCACCATCCTCTAAACCTGCCTTGGCCCATTCTCCTTCCAGACTCGTGAGTAACCTCAGAAACCCCAGGTAGGTTATCAATCATACAATGGATGCTCTCAGTGATTGGCCTTTTCTTTTGATTGCTATGTTCCTAAGATACACCATGTAGTTGTGTATTGCAACAGCTCAGATACTCTCATTGCTGTATGGTATTCCACTGTACAAATATACCACACTTAGTTATCCAGTTTGCTGATGCTAAGTACTGGATTGTTTTCAGCTTTCTGTTATGTGAATATTGCTCTATAAATACACTAACACATGTGTTTTTGATGAAAATATATTAGCTATTTCTGTTGGGCATCTACCTAAGGTTATGTGGTATGAATATGAGTAAGTTCAGCTTTAGTGGAAAAATACAAGCATTAACTAGAGTGGTTAGAGCAATCTATATTCCCACGGGCTAAGGAAAATGAGTAGCAGATGCAACAAATCCTTACCAACATTTGATATTGTGTCTGCTAAGCCTATTGTTCTCCAGGCATGCAGTGGTAGCTCTTTGTGAGTTTAATCTACTCTTTGCAGATGTCAAATGCATTATGGATATCTTCATTTGCTTTTCTAGTATCTTTTGTGAAGTGATCATTTAAGTATTTTGCCCCTTTTACTCATGGGTTGTCAGTCTTCCTTACTCCCATTTAGGAATGTTTTTATATATTCCAACTGAGTTTTTCACTGGGTATATGCAATAGTAATTGCAAATAACTTTTTTCCCCACTCCATAACTTCACTTTTTAATCTTAACAGTATCTTTTAAAGAATAGTTTTAGTCTTAATGCAGTTAAATAAGTTTATTATTTTTCTATTATTGTTAATACTTTAGGTATTCTAAAAATCTTTGCCTGGGGATTGAGAAGTTTTCTTCCAGAAGCCTGTTTTAATTTTCGTGTCTGTGATTCATTTGTAACTGATTTCTTCAATGATTTGAAATGAGGTCAAGATTCTTTATTTCCCACATGAACATTTAACTGACCCAGCACATTTTATTAAAAAGAATGCCTTTTGCCAGGCACGGTGGCTCATGCCTGTAAGCTTCAGCATATGAAGCGGCCGGGGCTAGGGGTTGAGGTTCGAGTCCCGCCTGGGGCCCGTAGCGAGACCTAGTTCCCAAAAAATAACTGGGCGTGGTGGCGTGCGCCTGTAATCCCAGCTACCTGGGAAGCTGAGGCTGGGGATTGCTTGAGTCTGTGGTATCCCGGGCAACGAGAGCCTGCGGTTCCACAGGCAAAAATAGCGAGACCTAGTCTCAAAAAAAAAAAAAAAGAATGCCTTTTTTCTCTGCACCCCATCACTATCTTCAATATGAACCAAGTGACTATATATATGTGCATCTATTGGCTTTATTTTTTTGGTGTGTTTTTTCTTGTGCCAGAACCATGCTGTCTTTATTACTGTCACTTTATAGGATCTTGATACAAGTTAGAATAAATCCTCCAGTGCTTTTATTCTTCAGGGCTACCTCAGTTATTCTTGGCCCTCTGCATTTCTATAACTTTTGAGTCAACTCATCAATTGAATGGGAAAGAAAATGAAGAAAGAGAAACAACTCAGTTCTCTTAGGATTTTGTTTGAGACTGCAACTGTAACTAGACAGGGAGAACTGGTGTCTTTACAACATGGAAACATTCAATCCTTAAACTAGCATATTCCTCTACTGTGTCTTCTTTCATTGCTCCCAATGTCTTAAATTTTTTTAGGGGTTTTGTTAGATTAATTTTGGAGATTTGGTATTTTTGATACAGATATGGTATCATTTAAAAAGTACTTTTTGTTGTTGCCAGTACATAAGTCTAAAACAATATCTTTGTACATTAACCATGTATCTAGCAACTTGGTTAAACTCACTTTTAAATTCTATTAACTTGTAGATTCTTTTGGATTTCTCAGTAACAATGGTGACATCTGCAAATAATTGCAGTTTTATTTCTCCTTCTAGTCCCTACACTTCTTTCCTTATTATACTGTGTAGACCAGCATTGTCTGATAGAACTTCCTGTAAGAATGGAAATGTTCCATATTTGTGCTATATGGTAGTCACCAGCCACATGTCTACTGAACAATAGAGACATACTGAGTCGTATGTCTACTGACATACGGCTGATGTGACTGATAATCTATGATTTTAATTTTAACTAAATGAAACTTAAATTTCACCATGTAGTAGTGAACAGTTCAGGACTGAGAATCTCCAATATAATAGCGACTATAAGAGGTTAGAGAGTAGTCGTCTTTGTTTTATAAGTGCTCTCAAGATAAATGTCCTTATTATTTCACCACTGAACGTGATGCTTGCAGTAGATTTGGGGTTAGGGGGTAGAGAACTTCCAATCATATTAAGGAAGGCCTGTTACACTGAATGTTTGCTGTAAGAATTTAATAAAATCATGAAGGGTATATCTTATCTAATGGATGAGATGACACAATTTTCTTTTTTCTGTTAATTTCATCATTTACATTGAGTAAATGTTAAAATAATGTTAAACCAATCTTTGCTCCCATTGTAAATCCAACTTAGTTGTTACATGTTTATATTTTTACCAATGGATTACCTATGTTTAGATTTGATCTGTTAATCTTTTTTAGAATTTACTGACCTATATTTATGTGAAAAGTAAACTTCAAATACTCTGTTTTTGTGGTATCTGTGTTGATAGTAGCACTAATGTAAATATCAAAATGTACTGCAAAACATTTTCTTTTTATTCTTTGAAAAAAATTTAGTGATACTGATTTTCTTTCGAAAATGCTTAGAAGAATTTCTTTGTGAAACCATCTGGATCTGGAAATTCCTTTGTGGAAAAGTTGCAAATTACAGATTCACTTTCATTAATAAATACACTATTCAGATTTTTAATTTTTGTAGGTTTCAACAAGTTCTGTTTTACTTGGAGATTGTCCATTTCATCTAATTTTCAAATCTACTGGGATAACTTATTTTTAAAATTCTCTTACATTTTTAAAAATTTTATTTTTTTATTGATTGCACACATACACACACACACATATATTTTTACATCATTGTATACCCCGAGGTTCTCCCATCACCTTGTCTTTCATGAATCTCCTAATCTCATTCTGTTACATTTTTTCAATGCCTAAAGGATCTGTTAAGATGTCCCTTTGCTGAAATTAGGATTTATACTTTTTTTTCCCCTTCATCAGCTCTCTTGGATGGGGAAAGGGGCTGTTACTGTGTTTATTTAAAAATACTGGTTTTGCTGACTCTCTTTTGCACTTAGCTTACGTTTGGCCCAAAGATATTGCTCAAAAAAGATGATCCCATATGGCTCTCCTGATTTAGTTATTTAATAGTTCACTCTATAGAATATTATGTTTGTAAAAGTGTCCCCTGACACATCTACTCCAGTGCTAGTTCTTCATTATTCAGATATGTAAGACTAAATGACTTGTGTTGTTAATGGTGTCACTAATAAAATAACCCTTCTCCAAAGTATCCTTTTATATAAATACAGGCCTCTAATGATTATTTAGATAGATACCCTTGATGTAGAATATACAATTTGGTCTGGGGCAGTAACAAATATTCCCCACACTCTTAATGAATTAGAAAATCAAATTTAATTCTCTACACATGATCCACTGAGTCAAGTTACATTTAAACAGTCAAAACTGATTTAGTTAAGCAATAATTGTGTATATATGTGTTTATATAATACATTCTTTTTCCTACTAATTTTTTAGCAAACTTTGTCTGGCTGAAACATGAATTCTACACTAAAACGATTGATTTACTAACAGGACTATATAGGAACATAAAAGCCCTTATGTTTCTGAGGATTCACATTCTGATTTTCAGTAATGATTTGGGAATTCATTTTAGTATAAACTTTCTTGGTTTGCAATTTAGTTTGACTATGATGATCCCACTATTCTTATGCTACTTTCACATAAACACTGGACAAAATAAAAATGTTATGTTTAAAAAGTGAGTGATTATATTACTGTCTTGGATTTTCCCACCTTCTTGATTTGTACACCTGCAGAACAGTTCATATATCATACCAGTATAATCAGATAGCTTATGAAATCCTTATAAAAACACTATCTTTGCAAAGTATATTTCTCTTAATGTTGTACTCAGAGAATTGTATCTAGTTTACAACAACAGTGTTTGAAACTTTGCCCAAGACATGACTTAACTCATGAAATAGAGTTCTCAATGTTCATAATCTGAAACAAAAATAATGTCTGTCAAGGAATTCTTACACAACTCACCAAAATATAAATAGTTAAGTCATCAGAAAATGTCCTGATCAGAGTACTCTAATTTCTATGTTCAAAACCAGAGTTGAACTAGGAGTGTGTCTATATGTTTAGAAATGAAATTAGATAAAATTTAGGGTCTTACATCAAACAAAAACCTCAAATTTCATAGACCTAAAATTGGGAAGTTGTAGAGCACAGTAGATGAAGAGGTAGGCTTATTAACTGTCCCTTGTAGGTTTGGTGCTAGCTCAACCAACCTCCCTCCCTCCCTTTCTCCCTCCCTCCCTCCCTCCCTCCCTCCTTCCCTCCCTCTTTGGAAACTAGGTCTTGCTATTTTTGCCTGTGGAACCGCAGGCTCTCGTTGCCCGGGGTACCACGGACTTAAGCAATCCTCAGCCTCAGCTTCCCATGTAGCTGGGATTACAGGCGCGCACCACCATGCCCAGCTATTTTTTTTGGAACTAGGTCTCGCTAC
>PVHY01034567.1:0-10364 GCA_004024945.1 Uropsilus gracilis | reverse complement strand
TGTGTGTGTGTGTGTGTGTGTGTGTGTGTGTGTGTGTGTGCAGTCAATAAAGAAAGGGGAAAAAAGGAAACTGAGCCCCAAGGGAGTTTAGGTGGGGTCTTGGGCTTACTTGACAGCAGAAACCATCATTCCCTTGCATTCTCCCAAGCACTGTGAGCTGGATCCCGGTACCTCTGCTGTTTTTGAGTCTGCAGAGTACGGCTTTTTCTGGGCGAGTGGCTGACAGTAAGCAGCTGAGGACAAAGCATAGAGCTGTCCTTGGGTATCTGGGGGATGGTTCTTTTCCACTGAGGTCCATCTTAATCATAGGCACGGGGGGAAATAAGTGTATGAAATAATGTGATTTTACTGTGTGCTAAGGTCTGTCTCTCACGCTTTTCCCAAACATCCCTCAACTGTCTTCTATCCCACCATTAGCGATTATAGCTAAAATCTTTAGCCATGCTGAGATGAAATTCTCCTAAGTGCCACAAATGTCAGGGTAGTGGTTACTTTGGGGAGAGGGTTCTGATGGAGCGGGCACACAGCTGGCTTCTGTAATAGCTGCGCAAGTACTATTCATCCTATTATTATCTATTATCTATTAGTGCTAACAAGGGGCTTCACTTTATATCATCTTTACAGTTTTGTCTGTAATAAAAGGTTTTCAAAATTTTACAGCCTTAATCTTTTATTTATATATATATATATATTTATTTTGAGACTAGGTCTTGCTATGTTGCCTGGGGTAGTTCCAGTCCTACCAACTCAAGCAATCCCCACCCTCAGCCTCCCAGGTAGCTGAGATTACAGGTGTGTGCCACCACACCCAGCTATTTTTTGAGGTCTTGGCTATGTTGTCTGGGGTAGTCTTGAACCAGCGGACTCAAGCGATTCCTAGCCTCGACCTCCCTCCCTAGGCTGGGATTAAAGACATGTGCCAGCCTGCCTTAAGCTTTTATAACCTAGGAGGCTGAGGGTTAGAGGCAGAAGAGGGAGGTCATTCGTGGGTAACAGAGAGATCAACATTCAAACTGCTGATTCCAGACTTGGCGTCTCGCCCGCTTGTCTTGCTCTCCCATGTCTTCTACTCTTCCATGAGCCACATGTTCGTTTCCCCATGTCTCCCATACATCACTCCAGGGGTAGACAGTTTGCCTGAGTCACTATCTGCGTCACTTAATCACTACACACTCGCCTTCCTTTCTTGGAGGGAGATTATCATCTTGCATTTTCTGGGAGAGGCTGGGTCTCAAACATTCCATTTCAGTGTTCCCATAAACACACCTGTACGCCCCACATCATGTGCACTGATTCTCAAGGCAGCTATTTGGAGACCTTCACAAGGTTAGTAAGAGTGGCATGGAAGATGTTCCTGCTGCAGGACATGCTTCAGATCCAGGAACGGAGCAGACAGACAGGGGCTCAGGCACAAGAACTGCCCATCTGGCTTGGTTGTTTCTATTTCCATAAGGATCCTGGCCCTTCCCCCACTGTTGTCTATTATTAACAGGTCCAGAAACCTGATCAGGGCCATAGCAGCAAAGGGACTTTCTGGGAACCGTGCCAGGAAAGGCCTAGAAGCTCTAAATTGAAATGAAGGGGCAGATGGCAAAGCGGAAGGCCAAAGCACTGTATTCTGGAGCCAGCACCCAGACAAGCCTAGACCCTCCTCATCCCAGGGCAGAAGCATCTCTGCTTTTCAGGACAGAGAGGTTGAGGAGTCAGATCAGTTCCTTAGAGGCCATCAGCCAAGTGACTCAAACTTCCGATAAAGTCCACACTCTTGGTGGTCAAAAAGACAACTCAAATATTAAATACTATTTTAAAAACAATCAATATGAGACTGGCTGTAGAATTAAAAGCCAGGATATATCATTTTAAAAGATCAGCAAATATTTATGTATTCCAGCAAAACTTATAAAACAAACAAGAGAGGGAGTTAGTTATAAAGAGAACAAAATGATAGGAGTTAGAATACCAATACAGTGTCATATTCAGCACGAGACAAAACTTTTAGGGACATAAACAAGCACATGTTGGTATTTATAAGCCATGTCTATAAAAAGTACTACTGAAGGTTGGAAGTTCAAGGGAGATATGTGGGAGCAGAGATTCCAGGTTTGTTCTTATTCAAGTTTTCTGTGGCTGTTTCAGCACTTTGCATTTCCATACATGTATGTATACATACATATTGGGGGTATAGCTCAGTGGCAAAGCATTTGACTGCATATATGTATACATATACATATATATATATATCAGTTTGTCAATTTTTCACATAAATCTAATTTTACTTAGAATTTAAGTAGACCATCTGAGATCACTGGCACCTTTAACAACATTCTTTTCCAGTTCATGGAGAGGAGATAGCTCTCCATGTATGCAGGTGTTTCTTTCAAGAATATTGGCAGTTTTCACTATCTTTGAAACATTTTTTTTTCTTTTTTGAGACTAGGTCTCGCTATGTTGCCCAGGGTACCAGACTCAAGTTGCCCAGGGTGCCATGGACTCAAGTGATCCCCAGCCTCAGCCTCCCCAGGTATCTGGGATTACAGGTGTCCGCCACCGCGCCCGGCTGCTTTTTTGAGAGTAGGTCTCACTACGTTGCCTGCGGTAGTCTCAAACCTGCAAACTCAAGCAATCCCAAGCCTCTTGCCTCCCAGCTCTTGGACAACAGGTGCACACCACCATGCCTGGCCTGAAAGATGTTTTCTACATATTTTTTGATGCATCTACTTTGAGCTATTTATATACTTTCGAAATTCATTTTCTACTTAGAAATTGATAGAAAATGTGATTGATAATTTATGGGTACTGACTACATTGTGGCTTTGCTGAATTAAACCCGAGGAATCTGTGTGTCCACTGCACTGTAAGTAGGTGCAAAATCATGATGTCACCATTGTCCACCCCCTTTATAACTGTCTTGTTTTTCTTGGCTTTTATCACACCAGGTAGCACCAAAATGATGACAAGTGGAGGCATGATAGTGGACTTATCTCCTTCCTTATCTCATGGAAAATGATCTCTATATTTAATCATTGAGACTACAGAGTTCTTGTTGATACTTTATTGGATTTTAAATGTAACTTTCTATTCCTTTTTTTAATCAAACAGGTATTATATAACAAACTTTTCTGCATGTATGTAGATCATTTTGTGAATGTTTTCCTTATGACAAATTGTCTTAGTATTCAAGTATTGAATTAATATTTTAAAAATAAACCCAAGCTAGCATCATTTTCATATATTGCTGGATTTGACTTTTGTTTGAAAACTTAAAAACGTCTACATTTCTGGGAGAGTCTGACCCATCTTTCCTTTCTTGTGATACCCTTAACAGGTTTTGGAAGCTGGCTATACTTCAAAAGCAAACTGAGATGTTCCTTCTAACCTCTCAAAGTATGAGATAGGCGACTATGATATGCTACTCCTGTTCCCATGTCTAACACTGTTATTTTTATCCTTCCTGATCAGTCTGCCAAGGATTAATCAATTCTATCATTTCCAAAGGAATCATATTGACTTCACTGTGTATCTTTTCTTACAGTTTGAACTTGTGGTTTTTTCCATTCCTTGACATGAAAACTTGGATCACTGACTTCAGTTTTCCTTCTCTAATGTGTAAATTTAGCTATGTAGTTCTGCGTTAAATCTTATTTTACCTATATACTACAGGTCTTGATAATAGCTTTATCTCATAAAGCTTTTTTCCAATTACTTGACTATTTAGAATTCGTGCTGCTTGTTTTTTAAATAGGGACTTCCCAGTGATTTCCCCCTAGTTTAATACTACTATATTGAAATCATTCTATTTTGAAATTTCTTGAGGCCTGCTCAGTGGTCGTTATGATCAACTTTTGTAGATACTTTTGAGCAGCTGAAGAGTATGCAGCCAGGCACGGTGGCACACACCCTTAATCACAGCCTATGAAACGAGGCCAAGGCTAGGAATCGCTTGAGTCGGGGGGTTCGAGACCTGCCTGGGGCAACATAGTTAGACCTAGTCTCAAAAAATAGCTGGGTATGGTGGTGCATGCCTGTAATCAATCCTAGTTACCTGGGAGGCTGAGGCTTGCTTGAATCCATGGTACCCTGGGCCACGTGAGCCTGTGGTTCCTTGGGCAACAAAGGGAGACCTAGTCTAAAAAAAAAAAAAAAAAGAGTATGTAGATTGTTGGTTTAGAGTCAGTGTTCTGCATGTCAATTAAGGTATGTTTGTTTCAACCAAGTTATTTGTTAGCTGTGTTACTCAAGTTCTATCTTTTGAAATAAACTTTTTAAATTCCACAACATTCAGAGAAAAAAAAATCCCATTTCACTCTACAGTTGCCTATTCCAAATGCTTCCCTCAGGCTTTTGGTAGCTGTAACTTTGTACACTAGGAATGACTCCCCTTTCCTGGTCTTTGAGCAATAGCAAGAGTGAATGAGGGAATCACATGAATAGTGAAGGCTACCACTGCCTCTCTTGCCCTATCCCATCACTGAACTAATCACTGGCCTTTTATGGTCAAAGGGTGAAGAAGGTGGAAGGGAAGTTGACTATGGTCCACTGGGAGCCAGGAACAGGGATGGAAATACCTCTGGAGATATGCTTCAAGCCCTGAACCCCAGAAAGAAATGAGTTATTGATCCGAGAGAAATGTATTAAGCATTACCTCTTTAAAGTCTCTCTCTCTCGTAGATATCAAGTTCTGGCAACTGCAGCCAAGAGTGAGGTTCTGTCCCAGAAGAGATACTTATCATTTAAAAGGTACCATTTCTGTCTTCCAGCTTTTCTTTTTAATTATATATATATATATATATTTCACAACATTGTAATCTCAACGATTTGCCCCTCCCCTCCTCCCCTTTTCCTCCTGCTCATAGTTGTGCGCTTCATTTTGGTGCTTAGCTTGTTTTGACTTTCCTCAAGGCTTTTATTTTTTCCACTATATCCCATACATTAGTGAAACCATTTGGTTTCTGCCTTTTTCTTTATGGCTTGTTTCTGCTAATATGATTTCTTCTAAATACATCCATGTTGTTATGAAGTCGTTGAACTTGTCATTTTTAATTGATGAGTAATATTCCATCATGTATATTTACCACAATTTTTTCATCCAGTCATCTGTTTTGGGGCATTTAGGTTGTTTCCATGACCTTGCAATTACAAATTGTGCTGCAGTAAACATCTGGGCACAGGTGTCCTTTTGTACCCACATTGAGGTCTCTTTTGGGTAGGTTCCCAAAAGAGCAATAGCTGGGTCAAATGGTAGTTCCATTTTCATTAGCTTGAGGGTCCTCCACACCCCTTTCCATAGTGGTTGAACTAGTTTTCCCAAACAGTTTTCACACATCAACAGGATTCTCCTCCCAAATAACTAATCCCCAAAAAGACTCACCACCTTGGGTAGAGCAGTGTGTATGTGTAGGGGGACACAGGGTGCAGGTAGGGGTGATGAGGATTCGTGACCGTAGACATTGCCATAACGACAGAATAAAATCACCAATTTAAAGGCCAACATCTTTTTATAAAAACAAAAGCATATTTTATTTCAATCCTGATGAAGGAGCAAGGGATGGAAAACACAAAATAAGGGGAGGGTTCCCTTCATATACAAGCAACATCAGGATCAACTACAAGGAATAATACCCATTTCCACCCCTCCCCCAAATGCCTATGTGGGGTCCAAGACCAGCTGAGAATAGATGGAACAAGAATTAAGACATTATTGGCACGGTAACATGGCCAATGCACCGAAAGATGGAGAGAGACTTTCCCAGGGAGCAAGGCTCTGGGCCTCAGCTGCTTCCCCAGTGGAGGGGGAATGAAAAAACTTTGGCTCAGCAGGAAGGCGGTTGGCAAAATCAGGGTTACCCTTTCGGGGCTCTCCGGAACACAAACTATGGGCTGAAGGGAGTTGAGCTGTCGACTCAGTCCACGCTGTTTTCTGCTTTCTCCAAGACTTCTTCTCTTCAGGCTTGAGAATATGGAGAGCTGGCTTGGTGCACCTCTTCATTTTTGAAGGCAGGGGAATAAGTGCTTATTCTACCCTTCCCACATGCAGGTTACGCAATCACTACTTTCTTGGCTCTAAAGAGACAGAAGCCAACTAACAAGCCTGGCTCCCTTTGTGAAAGTCGGCTTGAAAGAGCCCTTGGGTTGGCGAAACTGCCTCTGCAAAAGGTTTCTCTGAGCCTGCCCCTAACAGGTCCTCTCCAAACACAACCAGACACACCTTCAATCACGTGAGACGTGGACAGAGAATACTTGGTCCCTCTCCAGAGCGAGATCAACAATCCCATCTTTGATTAGAGATGGAGATAAAAGAGAGAACAGGTGTTGGTAGGGAGAGGGAGGGGGAAAGCAAGACTGTTACACTGGGGCATAGATTCAAGCTTCTGGATTACAAATAATCTAAAGCTTCAGAGAAGCAAATGGAATTCTCTGACACAGTATGAAGTGGAAAATATTTTAGTGGCAACCCTGTAATTCCCATAGACCAAAAGGGAATGTGTCAAAAAAAAAAAAAGGGGGAGGGGGCTGAGCGAGCAAGCAGAGTCCAGCCCTCCACCTCAAATCTGAAAAATTAACTCATTCAGCCAATACTGCTTCAAGTACAATCATGAAGACAGACGGAGCTGCAGAAATTCACACTGAAGCAAAGAATGGCATCAAGTAGCCAATCATCTTAATCTCAGGCACCTCCCTATTCAAAGCCATTCAGAAAATATCCTTGAGGACTTGAAGGTGACCGCTGCCTCTCCTCCCCTAATACGATACCTTCTCCAGGACAGCCTGATGAATTAAGACATCTGCTTAAATAGAGGGAAGTGGGAAAGGGAAAAGCACTGAGATTTGGAGACGCTTAGCAGCTAAAGCCAGAAACAAAGTTAAGGTCCTTGCGGCACCCAGAACAGGGGTGGGGGGTGGGGGTGGGGTAGAAGACTGAAAAAGGAAAGGGAAATAAGCGTTGGGGTCCTGCTGTCCTTTGGCTTTTGTATCTTTCCCCCGCTTCCCATCTCTCCCAACAGCTCATGGAGCCATCGGCCCGCTAGAGGGGGTGTAATGCCCAGAGCAACTTTTTATTGAGCTTATGCAGCTAACAGACTTGTAAACAGCGCCAACTGACAACGTTTTGCTGAATGTTACAGCTTATGTCCACTAAACACACCTCTCTCGGAGATTAAAAACAAACAAACAAACAAAACGCGAAGTAAACAAGTACTGAGAGAGAATGGAAAGACGTATCTTAATCTTCCAGGAAGGCAGAAAAAAAAAAAAAAAAGCCACATGGCTTGGTCCCAGGCGTTTGCCAGGCCCAGAGAGCAGCTGCGGTCACACTGCCTCCCCCGCCCCCGCTGGCGGCCAGGTCGAGGCGGGGAAGCGTGGGCATGCTGCGAGTACAGCATTTGCTGGTGTTGACAGCCTCCTGGGGCTGAGGTGGCAGACTGCTGTGTCAGGAGCCCATCTCCTGGGGCAGCAGCGGGAGCCCAGGTCCTCAAGGCAGCCCGAGAGGCAGCTCACACACCTCAGCGGGGTACACCACCCCTTTCTCCAGTGCAGTTCAGCGTTGAGGTTGTCTATTCCCGGTCGCGATAAAACCTGAGCAGTTTCCTTGCAGGTTCCCCCTCCCTGCCCCAACTTGGGGGAGGAGCGGGAGGGGACGGGGAGGCTCACTGAGGGGGCAGAGGGATACCCCGGGGATCGGTGACCTGGCCCTCTTGCAGGTTCTTCACCAGCTGTGCAAGCCAGCGCTTTGTGGTGGTGTCATCTTTTAGCACCTGGGCGAAGGTCGTGTCTTTCAGCTGGTCAGGGAGGCACTGCCTGAGTGCTTCACGTGCCCTGCATCAGAAATAAGCAAACCAACCAGGGAGACCAACAAATAAACCCACATTTGGGGGACAGGGAAGAACCCCCTTATTAAACAGAAATACACATAATTCTGGCATTCTATAGCACTATTTTTGCCCGTGGAACCGCAGGCTCACGTTGCCCGGGGGACCACGGATTCAAGCCATCCCCAGCCTCAGCTTCCCAGGTAGCTGGGGTGACAGGCACACACCACCACGCCCAGCTATTTATTTGGGACTAGGTCTCGCTACGGGCCCCAGGCGGGACTCGAACCATGATCCCTAGTCCCAGCCGCGACTTCATAGGCTGTCACTTACAGGCACGCGCCACCACGCCCGGCTCTATAGCACTGTTTAGAAGACATCAAAATTCTTTAAAGTTTCTATTAGTTATAGCTCAGTTTTCCAGGAACTGCAGTCTGCTAACATTTTCAGAATGATGCCCCAATGTAGGATTTCATGACAAAGTGGAATATAACTGTAATAATTTACATCGATTCTAATTGCTTCCTGAGTTTTCTACAATAAATACTGTCCAAATATCTGGGATATTAATAAAAAGAAGTATCAGGATTATGATAAATGAAACACTTCTAAAATCAGCACATTAGGGGGAGGAAGCGGAAAAAATAAAATCAGTAACAGGGACTCTAACTTGAACTTTAATTTAATTTAAATTTTTTTTGAGACCAGGTCTCACTATTTTTGCCCATGGAACCGCAGGCTCTCGTTGCCTGGGGTACCACAGACTCAAGCCACCCCCAGCCTCAGCTTCCCAGGTAGCTGGGATGACAGGCGCGTGCCACCACGCCCAGCTATTTTTTTTGGAACTAGGTCTCACTACGGGCCCCAGGTGGGACTCGAACCGTGGATCCCTAGCCCCTGCCGCTTCATAGGCTGAAGCTTACAGACATGCGCCACGGTGCCCAGCTGAACTTTAATTTTAAACTAATACAAATTTGTCTATTTTAAAAAATGGCCTCAGTTTTATAGTTAAAACCCTCAATAAGTGAACACCAGTAAAAACAAAACTATGGATGCTATGTTATCAGATAAACTTCTAAATATTTCGTTTTATTTAAAAGATGAACAGTAGAGCCGGGCACGGTGGCACATGCCTGTTAGCGGCAGCCTAGAAGATGTAGCGGGGACCAGGGATCATGGTTTGAGTCCTGCTCGGTGCTACGTAGCGAGACCTATTTCTCAAAAAAATAACTGGGTGTGGTGCTGCGTGCTTGTCATCCCAGCTACCTGGGAAGCTGAGGCTGGGGAGGGCTTGAGTCCGTGGTACCCCACACAGCGTGAGCCTGCGGTTCAACAGGCAAAAATAGCGAGGCCTAGTCTCAAAAAAATTTTAAATAAATAAATGGTGACTAGCAGAAAGTCAAGTTTAAAAACCAAAATAAATGTTAACAATATTTAAGCTGTCAAATATAAACATTTCCAAACTGGTGAAATTAAGAACCATCAAAAAACAGGGCAAAATAGTAAAAGAAATAGCTAGGGCTTGAATACCTCTGGCAGGAGACTAAGCTGACATTAATTTAAGTTACCCCTACTCCGAGGAACACTGAAAGTATCCCATTATGTGGCTTAGCAGAATCGGAGCAAGTGCTTTCAGCATAAATTATGAATTTACAAAGCAGAAGGTCAAACATTCCTAATGTGCATTATAGCTACAATGTATGATTTCTGGCAGAAAGATGACGAATGTGCGGAGATAAAATAATTAGCTCAAGGGCCTTACAGGAATTAACTCGAGCCCTCTGAGTACTTTCCCTTTCTAAGAGAACTTTGGAAATACAGTGAAACTTTCTTACCACTGGACAGGTATAAAAAGTTCAAGCCACAGGAGTAATGAATCATAAAGTTTCCATGGAAATTATCTGTACTTTGAAATTTTATATTTTTGAGACTAGGTCTTGCTATTTTTGCCCGGGGAACCGCACGCTCACGTTGACTGTGGTACCACGGACTCAAGCAATCCTTAGCCTCAGCTTCCCAGGTAGCTAGGATTACAGGCGCATGCCACCACGCCCAGCTCTTTTTTGGGACTAGGTCTCGCTGTGTTGTCCTGGGCAAGACTCGAACAGCGATCCCCAGACCCAGCTGTGACTCCATAAGCTGTTGCTTACCACATCACTGTGCCGGCTTGAAATTTTAGAATAGGGTAAACAGAGAAAAAAATGAACAGTGGGGAGATTACAAAATTACAGTGGGTAGGTACAACTCTCATATTTTTAATTCAGCACTTCCGATTTTTAAAAGGAATTAATCAAGGTCTGTCTCGGAAAAACTAAATATAGTTATATGCCCTCCCTTGACTAAAGATAAAGGAGTTATGCTATAAAATGGGGCAACCATTCGCCACAGTACTTCCCTCAAATCCTATAAATCTTGTAAATGTTTACCTGGGATTATCTGAGAGTCGAAGGTAACATCTCACTACATGCTTCAGCAGACGGGCAGAAGGCTCTTTGGATAGCTGCAGGACCATCTTACCCTAGTTGCCCCCAAACAGTATGGTAAGGGCAGGAAAAAAAA
>PVHY01034566.1:0-10371 GCA_004024945.1 Uropsilus gracilis | reverse complement strand
GGGGGGGGGGGGGGGGGGTGCATGTATCCTGGCGCATGTTTAACATCGAGGGCATCTGAGCGCTGCCATTTCTTCAGCTGCCAGATGTTTGTCTGGCCGGCGTTTCCCCAATGGAAACAGCTGTTTGATTTGCGGCCTGAAAGCAGCATTTGTGTCTCTGTACTCAGCCTGTTTTGTGGGCCACGCCTAAGCGGCCGGCTCTTGACGGGGCATCTGGACCCTATTTAAAAGCCTGTCTAGGAACAAAGTTGGCACGTCCCTCTGCAGAGTGAGACTTGGGCCTTTCCCAGCATGACGCAGTCACACACCACCGGGACGGGCTGGCTGAAATGCACTGGGAAACTTCAGGGTGAAACGCTAGCTCCGTGGAGATGGAGCTGCAACTGGAAATGGGGAAATGGCTCCTGGACCTTGGAAACCTGATGGCTTTTGCTTTTCAAATGTAAAGGTGACACCAGAAAAAGGAATTGCTTTTATGTTGTGTAGAAAGCAAACCAGAAGACAGGTCTTCGCACAGTCCTTGTTCTGTGTGTGTGTGTGTGTGTGTAGGTGGCTGCCTTTGCTCTTTGTGCCCATTGAAATAATAGGAAATTGCTGGGGGTGGGGGTGGGGGAGGATGAGGGTGCAGGGATGATTCTAGCAAATTCTGCACTCTCTCCTTATCATTACGGCCTAACTCAATTTCTTGATCTTTAATTATTCTTGCTCTAAGCTAGGAAGGCTGGTGTTCTGTTGCGCCTTCCTTTCTGTGCTCTGAATGATGGCAATTAGAAATGCCATTTTCTGAAATGGCAGCTTTGACGCTGCAATTTCCCCTATGTTTTCTTTGACTTCTCAGCACCCTGGCAGGCTTCCTGATCTATTATACTGAGGACAATTCCGTAAACACCGAGTGGTAGGTGACGCCTTCCTTCCCAGAGGCCATTTTGTTTCTGTTCTCAATCTTTCCCCAAGAAACGCCGTTCACCTTTTGAAGAATGTGAACGGGTTGGCACTGTTTGGGGGCTGCTACCTTGGGAACACAGCTCCCCTGCCCTCCTGCTCATTGCATCTTTGTTCTCAGGTCCCAGGGGCATGAAATGTGCTTTCCTGGGGGAGGAGGGGGTCTCTGTTGAAACCCTGTGTTGAAAAACCCAGCTTCTGCATTTTATAATTTTTGATAATGCCTGTGTTTTTCTTAGCACTAGAAACAGCTGTGAGCCTGTTTCACAGACCAGAAATGCAGAGGGACATGTGTTTTTTTTTTTCTAGAAGCATCAAAAAATAATGAAAAATTCTCTCTGCTCCAGCGTCCACCAGGATGGTTTGGTTCACGATGGCTAAATAAGTCACCACCCAGCCGCGGATCACCTGCCCATCACTTTGTGTTTTGTTCCTTACCGGCACATCATCCCACTGCTGACTCTTCACTAGTTCGTACGAAGGCTCCGTTAGATCAAATTTGGGAACGGGGAAGCCAGGAATAGCATTGTGCAGATGGAAGCCAAATGTCACGAGCCAGCTGTTAACATCTAGGAGAAGAATGCTCAGAATGAATCGTGCTCACGTTTCTTGGGTGTTTTCATCAATTCAAATTCACGCTTCGAGGGACGGTCCTCCCCCCCCCCCCCCCGCCTCACAAATAACAATGACACAGAGTCCAGGTTGCCCCTTTGGGACGCAGGACACAGTTCAAAACCTGCCCTCTATGTTTAGACCCGGAGACAGTCTGCTAGGTGGTGGGACGATGACAAGGACTGCGGAGAGTACAGCCTTAGACACTCAGAGTGAAGGGACTGTCGGATGGGCTCAGGTGCTGCCTGCAGTGGTGACAGCCACAAGAAAAGGGCAGTGATCACGTGCCACCACGGCACAGCGACATGGTGGTGGGAAACAAATGAATCTGTCCAGTTGTTAGTCAGGGCTGGCCTGAAATCGAAGTCTGTTATTAGCTTTCAAAAGTGATTGTCCAAGGACACGTAGACTCCCACAACCCACTTTCTGTGCACACACTCCCTGAATGGAGACCATTCCAATCAACGGTTGACTCTTAATCAGAGATGAATGTCGCGCTGGCCAGCTGGCCAAGGGCGCCGAGGTTTGGTGATGGCCACCGGCGTGGACTTCAAAGGCTCCCTGTGCGCAGGTGGAGGGCAACTTTTTTGGGGGAAAGAACCTGGAAACCTTTAAAATGGTATTTTCAGATACTGCCATGTGACTCCAAAAAGCCATTAAGCTCCGAATCAGGCTTTTATTCTATTTTGGAGGTTACGATGTTACCGAACGGCTCAGCAGACTGGCTGCTTTATGAGTACAGTTGGGCGTAGATGATTTTATATATTAAGCACATTGCTGGGAAATTCGAAATTGCATTTCACCTAATATATTTTATGCCATTCCATCTCTCTTTGGATGTTTTTCAGAAAATGCTGCTCTGGCAGTCCCCGTAGTCCGTACTGTGAGGAGAGGGTGGATTGAGGAGCTGTGGGCTTTCCAGCCTTTCAGTCAGCTTCTGTCAACACCTCTTAAATAACCAGCGGTAAACTGCTTGTCAGGATGATGGAGAGCTGCTGGCTTCTGGCTTCCTTCTGTGGGGCACAAACTCTCACCTCATCGCCAGCCCGAAGGCTGTCCGTCCAGGCACCACACAGCTGTACCACCAGGGAGATTCTTCCCTTGGAAAGCAAGGGGAGATGACCATGGTAGGACTGGTGGAAGCAGGTGGAGGAGGGGAGAGAAATCCCAAATCCACAAAGGCTCCAAAGTGGTACTTTTTGGGGGGATGGTGGTGCGGGTATAGACATGAGATTTCAGGGAGTCTCATGCTTTGGATAAAATTCTCCCAAAAGGTGGAGGACTGCGAGCAGAGGTTCTCCTACTATAGACACATACAGTATGTGCATCAAGGGCCCTCAGTACTGGGAGGTATTGCCCAAAGACAGGCTTGGAGGCAGACATGCACTGGAAATTGCTGACTGGGAATCCCATGGGAGGCTGCTGAGCCAGGATGCTGGGAGAAGGGACTTTCAGCTGGCTCCTATGGAAGATAGATCTACCAGCTCTAGCCGTCTGGAAAAGCAGAAGGCAGCTGTGCAGTGAACAGGGGCAGCATGTGCTGAGAACTGAGCAAGCAGACTTCCCAGCATGCCCCAGCGACTAGGCAAGAAGGGAGCTGGTCTGGAGCGAAGCAGCAGCTAATGAGCCCACATGAAGCAAAACAGACTCCCCCCTCCAAATGCCACGTACAGAAAACGAGGGCAAGAGAGAACCTTCCTCAGGAAACACACGCATTCGGGAGGTGAATTGTGGTTGTATAATGCAGAAAGGTAGGTGGAAGCTGACTTCAGGCTCCTTGGCTGAGAGAGAGCAGGTGAAAGAGTCAGGGAACAAGAGCAGCGCTAACAAAACCTGGTCTCTACCTCACACACAAAACCCTGGTCTCTGCTCCACACGCCTGGTGTTTCTGTGGGGGCAGAAGCGGGGTCTGATCATTTTCAGTCTTGCAAAATTGCAAAGTCACATGCACTAGACTTGGAAGACTCATATATCTCTACCCCGAGAAGTCCTCCTGTTGGCAGGAAAGTGGTGCTGCCGTGTAAGGCCTGCACTAAATCACGGAGGAGACAGTGTTCTAAGCACATGGACTCAAGAAACAGGATTCCTTGGCTCAGTGACTGATGGGAGAAATGGTGCCATTATGGCCCTGGGGTGACAGTGGTGAAGACAGTTGAATGGCTCCCAGGGGTGACACTAGGACTCACACCAGGTTGGGCTCCCCTTGACACGCCATCATGTCTTTACCCAGGTATGAAAGCACCACCAACACTGCACGCCTGGAAAGTAGTCAGCAGATAAGGCAGAGCTGCAGAGATGCCTGTATTGAGACCATCAGCATCATTCTGGCTTAAAAAGGGGTGTGACTTGTCCACAAAGTCACGCAACCTGGAGGAGATGGACAGGAACTCTGACTTAGGGACCCGATTTCATCACTCTCTTTGCACCTCTGTGTCACATCCCTTAAGTGACTGGGTGCCCACACTGTTTCAGAGAACTGGCCTTGGTCTTGGCAGGCAGAATATGGCGGAATTGCATCTGTTCCCACCAGCAGCACAAACGTGTCCCTTTCTCTCCACATCCATTCCAGCACTTGTTGTTGCCCTTTTTTTTTTTTTTTTTTTTTTTTTTTTTTTTTTTTTTTTTTTGATATGGGCCTTTCTTACTGGTGTGAGATGGTATCTCATTGTGGTATTGGTTTGTATTTCCCTGTTTATTTTTATTGATGTGGAGCATTTTTTTCATATGCCTGTTGGCCATTTGTGTTTCCTCTTTGGAGAAAAGGCAAATGGCTTTTTAGATCTCCCTATTTTTTGACTGGGCTTGTCATCTTATTTTTGTTGAGTTGTGTGAGTTCTTTGTGGGTCTTTAGTATCAGACCCTTATCACTTTGGTGGAAGGCAAAGATTTTTTTCCCATTTGGTTGGTCATTCGTGGCAACATGGATGGAGCTAGAAGGAATCGTGCTAGCAGTCAGAAGGAAAAAGAAAAAGAAAAATAGGGGATGGTCTCACTTAAATGAGGGATAGAGGGAAAACAAACATATGTACAAAAAAAAAATTAAAACCAAGTCTCAGCAAAATTGAAGCATGGAACATGAGAGGAGAGGGGGAAGCAGAGTGGGAAGGGTGCAAAAGACTAGGACGATGGTTCATGGGTGGGAAGTTGGTGGGCGAACCCTGGGGTAGATACTGATGTAAAATAAAGCAAATAAAAAAAAGTGAAAATGAAAAAATAAATTGCATCTGTTTCCCATTTGTTTTCTCTGTAGGTCCGTCAATGAATGAAGCCATGCAAAAGGCCAGGCGTTGGAATTTGCAAGAGTCACACGCTGAGCCCAGGACAGTTAAGTCCAGTTATTTGGCCTATTAACCTAATGCCCCAAGTGACTCAACTCTCAGCTTGTGAACACGAGACGGCGCTCTTACCTGTGATGTAGTCCTTCACATCGTGGATTTTGCTCGCAGGGTTGTTATTCCTGAACATATACAGGTTGAAAGGAGCTGGGTCCTTCCCAATCCTTTTCCAGATTTCTATGTCAGGCGTTGTCCATCGTCCTGCCAAAATGTCATAATCTCTTTCCCCAAAGTGGATCAATTTCGTAAGTGGGTCGTACAAGCCCCCGTGAAACCCAATGACCAGCTGGAAGTCGATGTTGGAGTCGAAGTAGATCTCGCCATAGGCCGTGTACTGGATTTGCTTCAGCATCAGCCCGTTGCTGCTGAACACGGCCAGGGGGGTCCCTGTGTTGTCTGACGCGATGTAGAACTCATCCCCGCTGCTGATTTCCATGGCAAAGAGGTGACCCTGGAGGTCATAGTAGAGGGAGGTGATCTCGGAGCTCGAGTGGTTGTACACGTGCGTGATCCTCGTGGGGTAGGTGAGGTCCGCGTAGAAGAACTGTAGGTGCTGGCCCAGGCTGGTCTTGCTGGACACACGCCGACCCAGCCCGTCGTAGCGGTAGATGACCGTCCAGCCACTGCCCTTGCTGTACACGCGGGTCAGCAGCCCCTTGGAGCTGTACTCGAAGATCTCGGTGCCACGCTGCCGCAGGAAGCCATCCTCATCCAGTCGGTACTGGACATCGCCCAGGCGTGTGATACGGTCACGCAGGTCATAGCGCAAGGGCGTGAGGCGTGCGCTGTTGCTGGGGTTGAGCAGGTGCAGGTTGCCGTTGAGGTCATAGTTGTAGCGCCACATGATCTTCTCGTTGAGGTAGACGGTCTGCAGCTGTCCATCCACGTCGTATTCATAGGCGTACTTGGTGGTGTTGGCGAAGGGCCCGATCTTGATCTCCCGCTTGGTGACGCGGCCCATGTTGTCGTACTGGATGGTGATCCAGTACATGAGCGAACGGAAGATCTCGTACTGAATCTCTTTGATGCGGCCGTGAGCGTCGAAGTGCTTGGTGTAGGTCATCACGGCCGTGGAGATGATCTGGTTGATGTCGTAGTAGATGACGCCGAACTTGCCGAACTGCTCCACCTTGCCTGAGATGTCGTCGAACTGGTAGAGGTCGATGGGCAGTGGCGTCTCGTTGATGACCCCCTGCATGCTGGTCACGCGGAAGCTGTTGTCGTAGCTGTAGTCGAACCTGGCGTTGACCATGCCATCCTCGCTGAAGCGGAAGATTTGTCTGTCCACCAGGGGTCCGACCTGCAAAGAGCCGGGTGCAGAGTGTGAGAAAGGACAAAGGAGAGAGATTGACACAGCTGAAGGCCGCGGGCTACCAGAAGCCTGACTGGTAGCCACTCCAAGGTAAAGTACTAGGCCTTTTAAAAGCTCCAGGAAAGGGGAAAGAAAGTGGCCTAGAGAATGTTTTGTGAACCAAGGAAGACTAATGGCTAGGGTACAATAAAATGGAGTCAAATACTAGTGCCTGTGAGAAAATGGAGGGCAGGGGATTCTCCCACAAATTGGTTTCTATCTCCCAAGGAATGTTTCTTCAGGAAAACACTAGAGGAATGGTGACGCTGCCGCTCTCCGGAGGTCAATCACACCAGTCCTGTCTCCAGTGTTCTGAAGACAGATACGGGTAGAATGGAGTGTTCTCCATCCCCCGCATGAGCCCTACTTGCGGCCTCTGACACCCACCTGCCGGTAGCGGATGGTACAGATGAAGCCCTCGCTCTGCAGGTTGACTGTCTTGAGGACACCGGCCGTCTCGTCGTAGGTGAAGCTGACCCGTGTGCTGTCGTACAGGATCTCGGACAGCCGCGTCTGGCGCCGGTACTTGAAGAGGACGCGGCGGCTGGTGCCCAGGAAGGCCGTCTGCAGCAGCAGCCCCTCCTCGTTGTAGTCGGTGATGACCGAGGCATTGCTCTCGGGCGGGTTGTAGATGTTGCGGTAGTAGCCGACCGAGCGGATGGTCTGCATGGTGTGGCGCGCCACGCTGGGCATGGTGATGGCCGACAGCCGGTCCCACAGGTCGTACTCGAAGATGTACTGCCGCTGGCTGTGCAGCAGGAGCACCATGGACTGTGGAGGGAGGGAGGGAAAGAGGGAGGGGGTGTCAGACGCACTGCCCGGGGAAGGCCGGGGCCCCCACCTGCCTGCACTGCCCCAGGAGGTAGGCCGGAGCCTGGGGGAGGCCAGAGGGAGGCCAGTGCTTCAGGAAGGCAGGAGCTTGTCCTGCCAGCACCACCTGGGGGAGGGGCTAGAGCCTGGAGAAAGGTGAGGGATGGGGAAGTGACCAGAGCCTCCAACCTGACCACACTGCCTGGGGCGAGGCCAGAGTCTGGGGGAGACCAGAGCCAGAGGGGAGAAGCCAGAGCCTCCACCTGCCAGCACCACTTGGGGGGAGGCCAGGGCCTGGGGGGACGCTGGAGCCTGGAGCCCACAGGGAGGCCAGAGCCCATGCCTGCCTGCACCCCCCCCTCAGAAAACAGCTGTCATCCTAATTGCGTTGCCCTTGACCTCACACGCAGGTAGCTGTTTCCTCCTAGCTTGCTTGGATGCTGATGTGAGAGGGGCATGGTCACCGGCCAGTCCCACAGTGACCACCACGCCCTGCCCAGCAGGCAGCAGACCATCTGCTGACGTGGATTCGCACCTCCAGGCACATGCCTGGAAGGATGGGATTTCCAGGGGAAACAGCATTTGGGAGATACAAGCCTACCTGCAATTAGCATTATTTAGGAAGGTTCCCCCCCCCATATCTGACTGAAGAGCCACTTAAGTCATGTTCTGATTTCCCGGGTGCTGGTGGGGAGTGGCAGAGTCCTCAGGGCGCAATTTATGAAGAAGAGACACGAATTCAGCCTGGAGGGGGTCTGGTGCAGAAGCCCTCCCACATCAGCAAACACCCCTGAGGGAATGAGCCTGGAATTGGCTGCCTGAGAGGTGGGTGCAGACGTGGGTGGGGCGCTTTCTGCAGCAGTGACACCCTCTGTGGCAGCTGCGATGACAATAAACATCTCTTTTCACTGCTGGGAGGACTAGATCTGGCTCCAGGGGCTGGGAGGCAGGTGTGTGAGGGCACACGCCTTCCGGTGTGGAACTAGAAGCAGGTAGAAGGAGTTTTAGATAAGAGGACACTTCATGGCTCTCCAGCCCCCTCAGGCACAGTAGAGGGTGGTTGATAGCTGGTCTCTGACCTGTCATCCAGCTTCCTTACCTCTCTGGAATGTCCCAAGAGACATAAGACCTATTAGTAATGACTGTGGCCCCCCACAGGTAATTTGTCCTGTTATCAGCATCCCTGCATCCTCCCTGCTGCATGTCACAGATGCTCTGCTCCTTCCTCATGACATCATTGTGACATTTCCTTGCTGGGGTCTATAAGGGGCTTCACAACTTCATTCAGGTGGACCTGGACATGCTTCCCAGGACCCCCCTGTCGTGGGCTGGCCTGACAGATCCATCTCTTCCGTCTCCTTTCTTCATTCCACACGCGACCCCAACACTTGGGTGCTACGTTACGAATAGACGCAGACGTGAGAAGCAGCTTTGCTGAGGCTGGAAGCAGCCGTCCAAAGACAGAAGACAGGACGCCTCTCTCAGGCCAGCACCGGGCCGGGGGTTCAGAGAGAGGCTCAGAAGTGGCACCGGGCTTGGAGAGGGGTCTTTCCTCTGAGGAAGGTTCCTGAACCCTGCCAGGCCAGATGGAGTGAGGCCAGCTGGGGGGAGGGTCAAGTGTGTGTGTGTGTGGGGGGGAGGGGTCCCTCTGGGCCAGACTCCGCTCTGTGAACAGAGAAACACACGGCCCTTCTTGACCGGCTCAGGCCTGTCCTCTCTGCGGTTCATCTTCAGGAGCAGCTTGCAAAGCCAGGCCCCTGGGGACGCTCCTTGGCCCAGCTGGGCATGACGCTTCTAGGTCTAGAACTGCTCTGAGGAGTCTGCCTTCTTCCGCGCTCAGCTCCGGCTGACTCCACGGGGGGATGAGCATCCAGTGGGCCATCGCGGGGAAGGCCACCTCTGGCCCTTATTAAACCTGTGTCGATTGACTCTGAGTAGGCTTTGCCATCATCCGCTTGACGCAAGCAGCAGTTGGGCGAGCGGGTGGACACCGGGGGCTGGGGAGAGAGGAGCCCTGCCTGGCATCTCCGGGCCGTGCCGCTGTGTGGTGGGGGTGCCACCCCCCTCCATCCTCCTCCCCCCAGCTCTTAGAAGGCTCCAGTCATGCTGCGGTTGCCGTGCTCGTGTTAGGGGCCTGGGCTCCTGCTCCACCAACATCCCTTCTCCCTCCCCCTCAGCTCGGCTGGGCCAGCAGCCACTGGTGGCTGGTTGACCTCATCTGTCCACCTGCTTTGCTTCCTTGTAGCTAGCACTCCCGCGCTGACATCATCATCACCTGTCTTCATCTGGCTGGCGCCCTTCTGTGTGGACAGAGGCCAGGAGCGTCTCCCGCCAGCTCTGGGTAGCAGCATGGGGTCTCTCCCTCAGGCTGCACCGCCTCCCGGTATGAACCGACCACCTCTCCTGGGCCAGGCCTCTGTAGCGGGCACCAAGGGAGCCATTTATTGATTTCTGGTTCTCTTGTTCTCCGTGGTAGCCGTGGTCTGAGCTGGGGGCGTGGGTCAGGTCCAGTCCACTTTAATTTTGTTGTCCTTTTCATGCAATATTGGTCACGTGTATCTGGCTGTCATTCACCTTGGGGATGACCCTTCCTTCCATATTGTCCCCCTGTACCTCCACCTCACTTCCCCTCCCCCCTTCCCCCCTTCCGGTCACTCCAGCTCCTTGCACTGCAGGTCGCTGGTCCATGCTTGGCCCACTGGTTTCTTCTTTTTCTGGGGCCACGTCCTGCTCCCGCGGGAGGCCCTGGGCTCCTGGATCACAGCAGACCAGACTGCTCACGTCTCCAGGAGTGACTGAGGCGGTGGTCAGGCCTAGCCTGTCGGGCAGGTATGTGGGCGGTTCTCCAGGCTCCTTTTCAGCACCCCATTTCTTTAGGGAGATGCCGCCCTGGGGCTGCTGAGGCCAGAGGGGGCAATGGCCTCGCCAGGGCCTATTTCCAGGAAGGCAGGTGTGCAGGTGCGGACTCTGTCATCACCGGACCAGTCACTGCTCGAATGACTCATGAGCAGACTGTCTGCCCCGAGGAGAATGGGACCCAGCGGGCCGTGCCCACCGTGGCCAGGGTGAGTCACAGGTGGGCAAGTGGGGCTCCCCCAGGCTCCCTTGCAGGATGGGGAGGCCGCTTCAGTGAAGGGACATCCCGCGGTGACCTCTGAACCTGGATGCAGCTCCCAGGAGGCTTTCTGTTCAGGGAGCAGCCCGGGCAGGGGGTTGGGGGAGCACAGCCCGGACACCGAGGGGTTCCAGGAAGACAGGTCACCCCACACAAGGTGCTGGGAGCCAGCGGCTCTGAGGCTCCTAAGTCTGTCACTGAGGGCT
>PVHY01034565.1:0-10378 GCA_004024945.1 Uropsilus gracilis | reverse complement strand
CTCTCCAGGCAATCGCTGTAGCTGCAAATGGCAGCAGTCCATCTCTCTTTATAGGGGAGCAGTATGCCACTTTTTAAATGCACCTAAGTTTCTGGAACCATTGCTCTGTCCTAAGACTCATAGGTGGTTTGATCACTACACCACGTAAATAGGACTGCAGTCCACACAGAACAAATAAAAGGTACAGCACACCTCATCATTGCTTCAGTTATGTCTTTGTGGGTAGTTTGTCATGACAGAGGAGCAAAATAAACGTGAATAAATGGATACATCAAATTATAGAGCATCTGCAGGAGAAAGTAGACATCAATGAAAAAAAATGCAGACAGGGCTGAAAGGGAGAAAACAGTTGCCATAACGCAACAGACAAAGGGCTGAATCCAAGACATAGAAAGAACCCCAGCGAAGGAAGACCCAATAGAGCACCTGCTGAGCACATGCACTTGAGGTGCTCACAGCAGATAAGTGCGAGCCCTAACCCAGCTCTGTTCCCATTAAAGTCTCATTCTCACACAGCTATTATGACCCCAAGACCCCAGAACCCTCCCTCATCTCCTCTCTCCACAGACATCAACACTGAGCAGCTATATAGCAGGAAACATGCAAATAGGGCGGCCCTCTGATCATGAAAACCAGCCAGCCCGACCCTACAGCTCTGCACAGGAGCCCAGCCGGCATCCAGGTGCCCACTCTGGGTCAGCTCTGAACACGGACACTCGCCATGGAGCCTGAGCTGAGCTGGCTGCACCGGGTGGCTCTTCTGTGAGGTAATTCCTGGGGAACAAGAGACCCTGAGTAAGGGAAAGGATGGGGGACAAGACGTGGATGTGAGCCAGGTTCTGATTGGCTGCCCCTGCGTTTGCAGGTGTCCAGTGTGTAGAGCAGCTGGTGGAGTAGGGGGGAGACTTGGTGCAGCCTGGGGTGTCTCTGAGACACTCCTGTGCAGGCTCTCTTGTGCACTGGATTCACCTTAAGCAGCTATCACATGCACTGGTTCCACCAGGATCCAGAGAAGGGCCTACAGTGGGTTGTAGCAATTAGTGATGATAGTAGCTACGTACACTATGCAGACTTGGTGAAGGGCCAATTCACCATCTCCAGATACAATGCCAAGGACTCGCTTTTTCTGCAGATGAGCAGCCTGAGAGCTGAGGACACAGCCATGTATTACTGTGCGAGTGAGGGGAGTGAGTGTGAGCCCAGACACAAACCTTGCAGGGATAGGGGCTGGGGTGGGCATGCCCAGAACCAGCAGGGGGCGCTGGGACACAGTTGCTCTCAGGACACAAGGGTCTCAGGACACCTGGAGGCTGGGGTTTCCTGACTGATATTTGAGGGTGATTTATAGAGGAGAGACCCTGAAGGTGTGAGCAAAGCTGTGCAGGGACAGTGATGGGTGATGGTCTGAATCATGGTTTTCCTCAAAAATGGGAAGAAACAAAAGTATAATACCTGAGTAGCAGATGCAGAAATATAAAATCCAAAACCCACTCAGGATAACTCTTAGTAAACTGAGAACACATAGGATTCTTCACGTGGTAAATAAAATCCACTAAAACGAAAACTATAAGAACGTCACTGATCCTGACAAATCAGAGATCCTCCACCCAGGGCAGGAGGACTGGTCCCTGCTCACTTTCAGTTAGAAAGGATGATGACATCTGAGCTCACACGATAAAAGCACAATAGGAAAGGACTCACAGATTGGGACACAGAAATAAAACCCTTTGGTCATAAATAGCATGAATGTCTATATATATATAAACTGTAAGAAGTTCAACAACATATGTCATGTATCAATGAGCTCTTGGAGCAAGATATTCACAAGAGTAATTTACAAGATATATCTTCAAAATTGAGTTACTTTCCTACATTTATTCAAGGGAGACCCGCAAAGCTTATATGAAAATAAAAATAATACTGTTTATAAGAACAAGTTCACAATAACATACTTAGTAGATATCTGATAACATTGTATGAGCGCTACATAAAGGATACTCAGAAAATCTGAAATTAGAAATCATCAAAAAAAAAAAAACCCTTTTAGAGTGGTGTTACATACTCGGGGCTGGGAGGAGTAAATTCTAGTTACCTAAGAGAACCTAGATTTCATACAA
The DNA here is from genome assembly GCA_004024945.1 of Uropsilus gracilis. Taxonomy (NCBI): domain Eukaryota; kingdom Metazoa; phylum Chordata; class Mammalia; order Eulipotyphla; family Talpidae; genus Uropsilus; species Uropsilus gracilis. The sequence goes on along the minus strand of PVHY01034565.1, from coordinate 8,261 downwards.
AACTAACATAAAGTCCAGCATATTATTCAGTGGCTATACACCAACTCTTTTTGCACATGCAAAAAAAGTTACTCTGGGCAGACCAACAATTGTCAATAATTTTATCAAAATCAACCTCAACTTGCATGAAAAATTCAAATGAAAAAAACACTTATAGTTAATGGAGGATGAAGCTTTTAGTTCCTGAAGTGTGAACATGACCTTGCGTTGGCGCAATGAAAGAGGCAGATTTCAAGAAATAATTCTTCTCCAGACTAAAGACAAGTTGTGAATTCTGCAAGAAGATGAACATAAGAGTTTGTGAGTAGACAATAACCCCATATGATACGTGTGACAAAAGTCTATTGTCACAAATAAATACAGACTCTGAAAGCTCACCAACCAGAAGCAATCACCCAACTGAATACACACCAGGACACATTAGAAACTAACAACCCGAACGTAGACAAAGAACATTCAGCAAAGGAGGGAGAAGGAGGCCAACCCAGGGGAGGAAGGAGCATGAAGGAGTATGGTGAAGGGTCACTGGTGACATGGTGGCAGGAGAAATAAGGGACTACAACCATGTAAGAGAAAATGTGTTAAATAACCAGCCAAGTGTCCAAACAGCCCCCTCAGCAACCAGGACACACAGAGGGTTTGGAGCCCGCCCTGGACTAGACTGATTTCGGCTCCAGTAGTGGAAGTGGTGACTTTAGGCTTCTCTGTGTCTATTATCGTGGCTTCTGCAAGGAGTGAGAGCTGAACTGTTGCTTCTCAAACCTGGGGTCCTCTGGCATCTCCTCTCCTCTCCCAGGCTGATGCTGAGCAGGATGGACCAGGTGGGTCCTTGTCAGGTCCTGACCTTGAGGAGAAGCTTCAGTCTCTCCCGTGGAGGGAGATGTTCCTGTGGGTGTGTGCACATGGTCTGTGTATGCTGAGGTGTGTCACTTCCAGCTTCATTTCACTGAGAACTTTTATCATGAATGGACATGAATCTTGTCAGTTTTTTCCCTGCAGCTCTGGACCTGACCCTGTGAGTCTGCCTTTCCCTTGTTGAAATGGTGATTCCATGAATGACTCTCATCATGTTCATCTATCCTGTATCCCTGGAATACACACATGTGGTCCTGATATGTGCACCTCACATAGTGTTGTTAACTCAGTTTCCTAGTATTCTTTGAGGACAGCTTCACCATATGTATTAGCATATTGGTCTCTACCTTCATCTGTGTGTTAAGCCCGTGTTCACTGTATTGTCAGGTTTATGTTGTCATCAGGAAATGCACCCTTTCCCTCGGGCTCTGGAATAGAGAGAGAAGGATGCTGTCAGTGACCATTTAAAAGGCCTGGTGTAACTGACTAGGGGGATTGGTATGCGCTTTGCTCTTGTCCTTTGGGAGACGTTGATAATTTTCATTCTTCTGCATTGTTTCTTGTCGCATTCCAGTTACACATTGCAGATGGGGTTACGTTAATTTATGGCAAATGAAATGCACAAGCAACTCACCATTGATGCCTTGATCTTTGTGGACTGGTAAGCAATGGCAAAGAAAGCAAAAATAAGACTATGAAAGGCTTATATCAAACTAAAACATTTCATAGAGTAGACAGTCAAACAAAAAGAAGCCCTATGAAATGAGAGAAATGTAGGCACATTTGACACATCTGACAAAGGTCTGATGCAAACCACACACTGACTTCGTACAAGATGAAGACCCAATTGCACACCAAAGTGAAGAAGATTCTCTGCCAATTTTGTATTCAAGTACTACGTGCTCAGTATTCACCAGGCTCTGTCCACCAATTCTTTGAATGTTTATAATCCAACATGGTAACGATGTCCCCAGGAACCACCCTGTGATCCTTTCTTCCAAGACATCAGCCTGGAGCTGCTATATAGCAGGAGACATGCAAATAGGGCCAGCCCCCTGCTCATGAAAACCAGCCAGCCGACTCCGCAGCTCTGCACAGGAGCCCAGCCCACATCCAGGTCTCCACTCGGGGTCAGCACTGAACTGGGACTCACCATGGAGCCTGGGTTGAACTGGCTACTCCTCGTGGCTCTTCTGGGAGGTAATTGTTGGGGAACAGGAGACCTGAAGAGGGAAGCGGATAGGAGGGAAAGAAGCCATGGACATGAGTCAGGGTCCTGAGAGGCTGTGTCTGTGTTTGCAGGTGTCCAGTGTGCGGAGCAGCTGGTGGAGTCTGGGGGAGACTTGGTGCAGCCTGGGGGATCTCTGAGACTCTCCTGTGCAGCCTCTGGATTCACCTTCAGCAGCTATGACATGAACTGGGTCCGCCAGGCTCCAGGGAAAGGGCTCCAGTGGGTTGCAGCCATTAATACTCGTGGTAGCACATACTACGCAGACTCTGTGAAGGGCCGATTCACCATCTCCAGAGACAACGCCAAGAGCACAGTGTATCTGCAAATGAGCAGCCTGAGAGCCGAGGACACAGCCGTGTATTACTGTGCGAAAGAAGATACACAGTGAGGGGAGCGATTGTGAGCCCAGACACAAACCCTGCAGGGACAGGGGCTGGACAGGGAAACCCAGGACCATCAGGGGGCTCTGGCACACAAAGTGTTCCTCAGGGCACCAGGGGCTCAGGAAACACCTGGAGGTTGGTTGGGGTTTCCTGAGTGACAGTTAGGGATTATTCAGAGAAAAGGAGAGACCCTGTAGGTGTGAGCAGAGCTGATGGGTGACGGTGAATCCTGGTTTCCACAAAAGCTGGGTAAACGGAAATTACAGTGCCCGGATGACCAGATCTAGAAAGATTTTTAACGATGATCCAACACCAACTCATGAAGAAATAACCCCAAAAACCTAGGACCACACAGGATTTTCACTTTTATATAAAACCCACAAAACACCCACAGAGAGAACCTCACTGAACCTGACAGACCAGAAACCAACCACTGAGGGCAGGAGGAGCCTGGTCCCTCTTCACTGTCTCTTTCATGTTGTCCGACAGCTGAGCTTTGGCACAAAAACAGTGAAAGGAAAGAGCATACAGTTGGGAAACAGAAAACAACTGTCTCTGGTCACGGACCACATGAATGTCTGAGTGAAAAATGCAAGAAATCAAAATGCTCCATGTAGTAATAAGCACTTGTAGCAAGGAAGTTCACAACTGATTAACAAAGTTGATGAATCTATTACTAGCCCTTATATATTCCCAAGAGAAGCACGTGAGGTATATATGAAACTAGAAAACACTGTTTACAACACCAACAAGCTCAAAATGATGGTGTCAGAGGCCATTTGAAGGTGTGAACTCACCTGATGGACCAGCCAGCCAGTGCTTTTGCTTTTGGAGAGACTTTGATTATTTTTCAACTGTCCCATTTGTGGTTATTTTGTTCAAGTTTTCTGTTGTTTCCTGATTCAGTCTTGGGAGGTTATAAGCTTCTGTTCATTTGTCCCAGCTTTTCCAGACTATCGGCATATACACATCCACGCAAGTCTCGTGCGATCCTCTGTATTCCCAGGTGTCTTTTTTGACCACCCCGTACATTTCAGACTCTATTTATAGATTTTTCACACATTTTTCTAAGTGAGCATACATTGTATCTATTATGTTTATTCTCTCAAATAATAGCTTTATTTTCATGCTGAATTTAAATGTCATTTTTACCAGTGTTTCATTTACTTCCGCTCTAACTGCCACCATTTCCTTAATTCTACTCTATTTTGCTGTCATCCATTCTCTTGTAGTTGTCTCAGATATAATGTTATTCATTTGCACTCTGTGCTCCTAGGGTGGAGAAATACTGATACTTACTCCCTCTGTGTGGTATTTATTGTGCCCACAGAATATGTTAAATCATGGCATCTATTTCTTTGTCTCTGATCATAGTAAAGTTCCTTATTTCATTTTCTCACTAAACAATAGCCAGGGAGTAGTTCTTGTACAGTCTCCAACTCTTAATTGTTTTTCAGATTTTCCTTGGGGGATAATTTCCAGTTTCACGCAATTGTGGTTACACGTTATAGTTGATATAATTTCAATCATCACAATGAGCTGCTATTGGCTTATTATTAATAAGGTGAATGTATGTTTACATCTTTGTACCCACCGCACAGACTGTAGGTTCAAACATCTACAAACGTGCCTTTGACAGACTGTCAACTACCAGAGCCCCAGCAACCCCATCATGTTTCATAGGGTTCTGCGCTCCCTCACTTCTCACCAACCCCATCTGGTGACCTCAGTTCTACAGTCAGCTGTTAAGTTCAATGTTGTCTTGGTTTTGACTGAACCTTTGTTTACTGTTCTCTGTATTCCACATCTAAGCGAGAGAACTTAGTCTTCCTTCCTCCTGCCTTCCTTCCTCCTCTGACATATTTCACAGAGCATCATCCTCTCTAGTCCACCTGCGTTGTTGCAAATGGCAGGAGTCCATCCCATTTTATAGGGAAGCAACAGGCTACTCATTAAATACACATAACCCCCCTGAACCATTACTCTGTCCTAAGGGAGGTGGGTGGTCTCAGCTATACACTATGTAAATTGGCTGCCATCCACACATAACCCACAAGTTATAACACCCCTCAGCATTGGCCTCAGTGATGTCTGTGTGGACAGGCACCAGTGAAGGGGAGCAAGAGAAATATGCACATTGGGGTCATATAATTTGTCAGGAGGAAGAAGCTATCGATAATGAAGAATCGCAGGAAAACTTTGCCGTAACACATCCGACAAAGGGCTGAATCCTAACACATAAAGAACTCGTGCATGAGCACTTGCACCTGAGCTGCTCATAACAGATGACATGTGCTCAGCCTCATTCAACTCTGTCCCCAATACAGTCACATGCTCACACAGCTACTATGGTCCTAGATTCCCCAGGATCCTCCCCAGACAGCTCTCTCCATGGATGCCAACCCAGACCTGCTATATAGCAGGAGACCTGCAAATAGGGCTGGCCCCCTGCTCATGAAAACCAGCCAGCCTGACCCTGCAGCTCTGCACAGGAGCCCAGCCCGAATCCAGGTGTCCACTTGGGGTCAGCACTGAACGCAGACACTCACCATGGAACCTGGGCTGAGCTGGGTGCTCCTCGTGGCTCTCCTGGGTGGTAACTTCTAGGGAACAGGAGACCTGAAGAGGGGAGGGTAGAGGAAGGCAAGAAGCTGTGGACGTGAACCAGGGTCCTGATGGGCTGTGTCTGTGTTTGCAGGTGTCCAGTGTGCGGAGCAGCTGGTGGAGTGTGGGGGAGACTTGGTGCAGCCTGGGGGGTCTCTGAGACTCTCCTGTGCAGCCTCTGGATTCACCTTCAGCAGCTACTACATGCACTGGGTTCAGCAGGTTCCAGGGAAGGGGCTGCAGTGGGTTGCACGCATTAGTGATGGTGGTAGCACACACTACGCAGACTCTGTGAAGGGCCGATTCACCATCTCTGCAGACAACGCCAAGAGCTCGCTGTATCTGCAGATGAACAGCCTGAGAGTTGAGGACACGGCCGTGTATTACTGTGCTAGAGACACAGTGAGGGGAGTGAGTGTGAGCCCAGACACAAACCCTGCAGGAAAAGGGGCTGAGAGGTTGCTCTGTACCCTGTGATGCAGCCACCAGGGGGCGCTCACACTCACCAGCAGGGAGCCTGCTCAGGGCAGCTGGGCCTGGACCTGGAGGGCTTCCCGGACCCCCGGGGCCTCCTGGCTCTTACAGGTGTCTCGGGAACCTTCCAGATGAGCGACGCTGTCTCCCCTGAAGTCTGTGCTTCCCAGAAACAGCCGAATGGTGTGAAGCCTCCTGGGACGCGGGGAGGTGCCTGGTGACCCCAGGCAGGGGAGCCCCTCGGGGGTCCTGCTCCATCCGTGTCCTCGGCTGTGTTTTCCTGCGTCTATTGTTCCCAGGATCCTCCACGGGGAGTCCAGGGCCTCCGCCAAGGTCCCGGAGTCCCTCTATACGCAGACACGGGACACTACGCTCGTGTCCAACATTTCCAGCTCCCCTGGGCTCTGGGGGCACCTGTATCCGTGGATTCTGCACCCCGTTGGGCAGCGATGACCCTTCCCTTCTGTGTCTCCGGTTCCCAGACCTGGAGTCTGTGCTCTACACCCACAACTCCTAGGAGCAGGTTCCCCCGCTGTGGACGAGGCGCTCACAGGGAAGGGCCTCGGGACGGACGGGATGACGATGTCCACTCAGGATGTGCTTTACACGGATGTCACGTCCGAGGAACACACACCCCCAGCACCTCTCCTCAGAAGGCATTTCAGGAACGCCAAGGCCCGCGGACCCCGAAGGTGTTTCTCCTCGGACCACCGGAGCCCAGGGACTGTCCAGCTCAGCACCGCCCGCGAGGTGCTTCTCCTCGGAGGCCTTTCCTGGGGTTCTTCCTTCAGGGAACTGTCCCTGGACGGCGCTTTGCTGGACTGTAGATGGAGGGACCTGTCACCCCCAGTGTCTCACCCGGAGGACACGTCTGCTCATCTTTTATGGGGACTTTTCATCTCCCAGACACCGGCCAGAGGCGCTGTCCTTTCTCTTGTCTTTGCCGGTTCCTCACCTCAGAGGACATCTTCTAGGTGTCGTTCTGCACGGATGGTCAGTTGTAGTTTCCTTTTGTGTTGTTTTGTGTTGACGCAGAGAGACCAGCCCAGAGGGTCCTTGTGCCCAGAAGGTCTTTAGCGGGGTTTTCTCACCTGAGTGACTTGGACCCAGAGACACTTCTCCTCAGACTGTCTTTTATATGGACGTTTCCCTTCAGAGAAACCTTCCAAGAGGACTTCACTTCGGGAAATGCTGGCCAAAATGATGTTCTTTCTCACAGTGTCGTGTTCAGGGACATTTCACTTCAGGACAACTTATCCAAAAGATATTTCTGCTCAGAATATCTTCCAATATAGATATTTCACCTCAGGGAAACATACCCAAACACCCCTGCTCAGAATGACTTTTGAAGGAACGTTTAACCCAATGAAAATATACAGAAAAGATATGTCTCCTCAAACAGTCAGGCATAGGGATTTTCCAACTCAGAGAAACGTGCCCCAAAGCTACTTCTCTTTAAAATGTGTTTCATATGGGTTTTCACCTCAGAGAATTATACCCAAAAGATGCTTTTTCTTAGATTTTCGATTATTGTGATTTTTCACCTCTGAGAAACATAAGTAAAAACTGCTTCTTACGAAACAATTACTGCTGTAAGATGAACAAAGATATAGGAAATAAAGCAGAAGATCAGTTGCCAAGGCAGGGATGGTCCTAAGACACTCAAATAGATAAATAAATACAAAAAACAAATCTAAATTTGGGGTCTCATCCAGACAATACTATTGTCCACATTGATCTTAGTATCTTAGGGTGCCCATGTTGCTAGAGGAGACAGGGGATATTCACCTCCTTTTCCTCATGAATTTCAAAAATGTGATGATGTGGGAGGTCAGATGTTGCCATAGTCCATGTGGGCTCCTCCAGAACTCTGAGTGAGTTTGTACTACTTGCTCCTGGGAAGCTGTTCCTTCAGGACCCAGCAGGGGGCAGCCTCTGTGATTTGACCTGAGGAGAAGACAAGCCCAAGCTGAGGGGAGGAGAGAGCCTCTCCCTGTGGCTGTAACTGTAGCTGTGATTGGGACTGTGGAGGGGGTACATGTGGAGTACCCAGCGCAGGAAAGGCTGGGTATGGAGAACTGTCAGGTTGAGGGTATCCTTGAGGAGGCCTGGATGAACTTACAGGTTCACTTCATCCAGCCACCCACTGGGTCAGCACCAGCACCATGAGGGGAGCCTCAGGAGACCCATGGGCACCAAAGGTCTGAACACTGGTGTACACTGAGCACTCAGAGGAGAGGAAACCAGTAGGAATGAGGTGAAAATACCCAACTGACACCTCCAGAAGCCTCACCCTGCAGCGTTGTGCTCACCTCTCCTCAGGTCCTACTGAGGAGGGTATTCTGCCTACTGACCACTGCCTCAACTGGTCACTGGTAGTTTCTGCACAGTCACCCTAGGCCAGCGGTGGGCTTCATTCTTCCTCTGATTTCCTGGCCCCAGGGCCATAAGTATCTGCTCTCCCCACTAGCCCAGGATGGGGAGGCACATTCTTTCAGGTTGAGTCACTGCCGGACCCGTCCCTCGGACCTGGGATGGACAGGTCACTATGTGGTCAAGATGGTAGCCAGAATCACTCAAGCCTCGCTGACCCCCATGTTCTTAGGGAGAACCTAAGACTGGTTCTTGGGACCATAGACATGAGGTTGTCTCGCCTAAGACAGACATTGCGTGAGGCACACAGGTGCTTCCAGGAGGCCCTGGGAGATGCAGGG
>PVHY01034564.1:0-10370 GCA_004024945.1 Uropsilus gracilis | reverse complement strand
CAGCGAAACTATTTCATTATCTTGAAATCTAAAGTGACGGCGAGAACGGTCTGCAACAAACAGACTATTTCATTCAGCTCAGCCCTGGAAACCATCCTGCTGTTACCGGGAGACTGCTCTGACCGTTCTACCGAACGGAACAGGATTTAGGCTGCCATCTGGAAAGGCGCTTGCGCGTTCTCATTAAGCTCACGGAAGCAGCGACGGCTTGGCCTCCAGCTGACGGGCCCTTCCCTGCCAGGCCCCGCGAGGAGACGGGAGGGGCAGCGCAGCTCACCCCGGGGTGTGGGGACTCTTCCTCTGCCTTGACAGGCCGGGAGGAGGAGGCCCAGCAAGCTTCTCAGACCGCACCACCGGGACGGCGGCAGGACTCACCCCGGGTGTGTCACCAGAGCCCCTCCGAGCCGGGGGTGTTCCAGGAGACTATGTCCGCCTGGAGCAGCCACGAAGGCCCCGGATAAGCCAGCCTCCCTCTAGGGCAGCTGCAGGAGCAGGAACTGACTGTCCGGTGAGAACAGGGCCCCACGGGTGGGACCCCAGTCCCTGTCATCAGCGGACCCTCCCTCTGAAACACCTGGTCCTTCTGCCCGCGAGTCATGGGGACAGCTGCGTGACCACCTCCGGTCAGCGGCAGAAACAGGACAACCCCTCCCTGCCCACAGAGAGGCTGCTGCAGATGCTAAACCAGAACCGCCCGCCCCGTGGCCTCTTCTGAGTGACCTGGTGACCTCCGCACCCGACTCGCGGGACCCCAGAATGCCTCTGCCTGCAGACCCTGACTTTGCGCGCCTATCGCCTCCAGCGCCTGCAGAGAGCCTGAGCTAGAGGCCCTGGAATGTGGACACGTGGCAAAGAGAGCAGAGATGAGCCCCTGGCAGGCACAACTACGAACGAGACACAGCTTCTGGGGTCACGCTCGTGCGCCCACACACGCACCGAGCCCTCCCCCGGCAGCCCTACCTGTGAAGGCGGAGGGCCGGAAGGCAGCCAGGCGGGGCAGCAAGTTCAGGATTGTCATCTGGATCAGCGAGTTCTTGCTATTCCTGCACTTGAGCACCCACTGGCACACCTAGGGGCGAGAAGGGGTGCTGGCGGGAAGGCAGGCAGCGCTCGGGATCGGAGGCAGCAGGCGGCTCGCTGCACTTACCTGATCGAACTTCTCCTCCATCAGGTCTCTGCAGCACCGGCTCTCCACCAGGGTGGACTTGGCCGGGCTGGGGGAAGCCCCGAACCCCATGAGGCCTTGGTGAGAGCTGTACCCCAGCAGGCCCACCAAGGCGTTGGACTGCTGGGGCTGCACGGCCTGGAAGCTGGTGAAGGGGGTGATGTGCCGAGGTTTGGTTCCGAAGCCCATGAGGTCTTTGCAGTACTTGTCGTGGACCAGCTGCTGCTGCGTGATCTCCTCCATCTCCTCCCTCAGGCGCTGCAGGTGCAAAGGGAGCCGTCACCTCACAGGGCATCCGGCCTGGGCACGGTGGCGCCCACAGAGCGACACGTTTGCTGACCCCGAAACGCGACTGAGTGGTGTGTGGGGTGGGGGAGGCGGAGGGCAACCTCACCCTCAGGACCCTGGCTTCCTCAGAGCCTGCAGGCTTGAGTGGAAGAGCACCACGCGGGGAGCCGCCGGCAGCCCAGGCCCGGCTCCCTGCTCTGCTCCGGGCCAGCTGGCTGGCAGCGGAGTCTCTCGCAAGCTGGCAGGGCAGCTGCACACCAGCATCGCGGGGAGGCCGTTTCCTTTCCCTTTTCCTCTCCAGAAGCCCAGGTGTAAACAGCTTCAACCACTGACCTTCCCAGACCCAGGCGGCCCGGAAGGCACGGCGTACGCTGGCCGAGTGCACACGCCTCCCCTGCAAAGGGCTGCTGAGCTCGCCCTGCAGTGAGGAGGGCCCCAAACTGTTCTCCAGACTTTCAAGCTCTTCGCAACACACCTTCTCTGGAAAATTCTGCTCCTGTCAAGGTCACCGGTGACCCGGAGGCTGCTCCATCCGACGGCCGATTCTCAGCCTCACCTCGCTTGACGCACTGTCGCACGGTCCCAGTAGCAGAGCCTCCTCCTGGCGACTCTTTCCCCGCTTGGCCTCCGGGGCCCTCCCTTCCCAGGCCACTCCTGCTGGTCTCCTGAGGTTCCACCTCATGTCCTGACCAAGCTCGCAACCCTCTGTCTTCTCCAGCTGCACCAGACCTTGCTCTCACCCGGTCCCCTGACACGAACGACCACCCCTTATTTCAGTCTTACCTCACCCCCAAATCTGTGTCTCTTGCTCAGATCTTTCCCAGAACGACTCCCTCTGCCCCCTCAGACACCCAACTCCTGAACTCTGTGAGCTCGAGACAGTTCTGGTCTGTGACCTCCCATCTGCTCCTCCCACCGTGTCTGTGGCTGCTCTCGCTACCCTCCCAGCTGCTGAGGCCTGAACCCTGACTCCTCTCACCCACAAGCCCGCACCCAGACCCATCCCTGCGTGCACTGCTCCCCGCTCCCGCGAGGCACACGTGGACAGCTGTCGGTGCTGCTACACCCCCGGCTTCAGCCCTGCTCGTCCGGACACAGGGCCAGAGCCCTGAAACCAGCTCAACCGTCGCTCACAGCTCAAAACCCAGCCACCGCTCCCCACTCCCCACAGCGGCCCCCAAGCCCCCCAGGCCCTCAGCGACTCCCGCTCTCCACCTGGCACTCCCGGCCTCTCCTGCCTCCCCAGTCAGCCCGGACACAACAGCAGCCTCAGCGTGCCCCGAACATCCAGATGCAGCAGCAACGCCTGCCCGGGGCTCTCTGAGCCGCACCCAGCACTCACCGCGTGGCATTTCCCTCCTTCGGGACGGTGCCCCGACAACCTGCCGGAAACAGCCCTCATTCTGGCTATCACCCCCTCCCGCTCCCCACACGGCACAGCTCACCCAACGACACACTCGTGTTGGCGCTACGGCGCGTCGTGTCCACCTCCCCCGCTGGAGGCGGGTGCCGCTGCGACCCACGCACAGCACGCTCCTGCTCTCAGGACTCGGAGCCACCACCCCAGCAGGTGCCCGACGTGTGTGAGCCGAACGAGCCAGGCGTGAGATGCCAACATGCACAAGTAGCCAGCGCCTGGCAGCTTGTGAAGCACGGCCATGAACACTCCCACGCCAACCAAGGCCAGGCGGGACCGTCCAGTCCGGCCGGACAGGGAGAGGGCACCGCGATCCGCCTGGGCAGGAAAACCCAGGGGCCTGCACTCGGCAGTAGGTCAACCGGCACCTCCAGGAGGGCCTTTCCTGACCTCGGTGGCCCTCTCCCGCCACCCCCCAGCCCACTTCTCCACACAGCTTGCTGCTGAGACGCACTGGTTTGCAATCCGTCTCCCCTAGAGAGCGTCAGCCCCGTGAGGACGGGGCGCTGCCCGGGCCACTCCCAGGTTGGCACTCGCGGCCTGTGCATGCATGTGGCTCCTCACCTCGCCCTCCATGCTGCTGATGCGGACCAGCTCGTTGAGGATCAGCAAGGCCCCATGGATGCGGTCGTCCCGGTTCATGCCCTTCTCCTTGGCCAAGGTCTCGTCAAAGCCTTTCTCCGCCTCTTCAAACGTGTGCTACGTTAGGATACAGGATGCCGTCACCCGGGGCCCAAAGTCAGAGGGAAGACCGCCCGCCCCACCCCCGGGGGCGCCGAGCATCACCAGGCCTGCTCAGTGCCCCGGGCCAGGACTGCCAACAGCACTGCCAACAGCACGACCTCCCCCAATTTAGCCTCAACTTCCGTGCCAATTTAGCCTCAAGGCTCACAAGACCACGGGGCATGTACCGTCACTGCCCTGCTAGACCCATAGGAAATCCGGCCAAGACCTTTCCACGCCCAGAACCCAGGTCACCAGCCCCGGGCTCTGTGCGCCGTGGCAAGGGGCCGCCCAGTCAGTCCGCTTGGCAGGGCAGCCCGCCCGGGCTGCTGACGCTGGAGAGAAGAGGCACGTTCTAAACGAGCGTCAGCCACGGGCCATCAACTCGGCCACGAGTGCTCCCCGCATCTTAACGCCCCTGAAGACAGCCGTCCTCCTGAGAACCAAGGGCAGCAAAGCGCTGTCCTCCGGCTCCTACTAAGAGGCGCCGCGTCAGCGTCACCGCTGTGACCACAGCGGCACAGAAGCAGCGGTGCGGCTGGTGACGGCTCTTGGCGCTGACGAAACGTAACCACCGCTGGTTCCTGCTGAGCCCGGGAGGCACGCGGGCCACAGCAAGCACGGCGCGCACGCTGGCAGCCGAAGCACGGGTGCGCAGGCACCCTGTACCCTCACCTCACCCTCTCCTCACCCTGTACCACTGCGGCTTCTGCATCTCCTTGGGCTCCCGCTGGGTGGTGAGGATCAGACAGGCGCGGAGGGCAGCCACGGCCCCCTCGCGGATCGCCTGCTTGGGGTCCCACACGGCCACAAAAATGTTGTCAAAGAAGGGCTGCACTTGCTGGAAGAAGAAGGTGGGGACGCTGATGGCCAGCTCCCGCAGGACCAGAACCTGGAGGAGAAAGGCACGCTGACACCATGTCGGCCCCTCTCCAAAGCGGAGCCTCTCAGCACCGAGGGTCTACGCCCACAGCGGGAAGGGCAGGCCCACTGCTCTCTGGCCAGGTCGGACAGCAGAGCTGACCACAAGCTGCAATGGAGGCACCGGAGGGCGCCGACAAGCACGGGAGGCTCAGTAGGCCCGAGCACAACTCGGGAAGGGAGGCCACGCCGGACACTGCACAGCCCGCTGGGGGCACGCCCGGCCCACAAGCATTCAGACGCCGAGCGTGGGGATGATCCTGTTAACACCTAACCTCGGAGGGGTCTCCTGTGACAGTGGAAGGACGGGAGGGTTGGGGGCTGCCCAAGTGAGAGCCGGGACTGGAGCCGGGGTCGGGCATGGTCCCTCCCCACAGTCACACTCCCTCCTGGGCTGCCACCTCCCAAAGAGGGAACAGACTGGAAGGGACCCAGATGATGCTCTCCCACACCTGCAGCCCAAGACTCTCCTCGGGACAGCCACTCCCTGACGCCGCAGCCCAGAGTCCTCGCCCGCCAAGCCACCTTCCTCAGGGACAAACCTCAGAGCAAGGATGTGCCAGCGGAAGGCGGGGAGACGCTGCCACTGCTCCCCAAACGCAGAACAGTCGGGGGAGAAAGAAGCATTGGTGGGCTAGCTACCAGCGGCCAGCGAGGCTGCTGGGAGGAGGTGGGCAGACTCTCCTCGGTGGACAGCAGGGACCTCACATTCCCCCGGACACGCGGAGAGACCGCGACAAGGACACGGAAGAGCGTGCAGACAGTACAGTGGGCGGGGCTCGGAAGCCTCTGGGTCGTGGCTTCCCTCGTCGATGGTGGGCTCGATGGCGGGCGCGCCTTCAACCGGGACTCTGAGTCCACAGAGCAGCGGTCAGGCTACTTGCCACGCCCAGGCTTTCTCTCTGGCAGCTGCAGGTTTCCTCTGCAGGCTCTGAGCGCCGGGTAAGGAGGGCAAGGCACTGAGGACAGAACTGAAGGCCACCAAGAAGCACGAAGCCTCTGCCTGGAGCATCCCCGCCCAGACCTCTCGGGGACCCAAGCACGTTGCAGAGGAACCCGACAGGGCACCCCAGGCCTGGCCTGCACCTCCCCAGGGGCACTCACAGCTGCGTGTCTCCGGCCCTCGTTGCGGTCAGCGCCCAGCCACTCCAGGGCTCGCTTCACCTCGAACTCCACGTACTCAGCGGTGAAAGTGTCCCCCGCCATGGCCAGGCGGCCGATGGCCTTGGAGGCCATCTCCATGACGACTGGGTCATTGGAGGGCAGGAGGTTCCGAAGGTAGTTAGCGAATCTGCCGATGCGGGTGGCGTTCCCCCCTTCCACGCCTATGAGGCTGGCTGGGAAAGAGAGGCCGGCAACCGGTGAGGCTGGCACCGGCTTCCAAGGGAGCAAGTGACCTTCCTCCCCTCGCGATGCAATTCCCAGACGGCAAACGCGCGGGCCGTCCGACAGCCACACCAGGACCGCTGGCGTAAAGCCGCGCCGCCTCTCGGCACACACAGCCAACCTCCCCGGAGCAAACACAGACGTTCCGGGACCAAAGAATCACTCCCAGGGTGGGTGATTAGTCCCGGGGGCTGAAAACGCTCTGCCTTTTCTTCACGGCACCCCAAGCCCACCTTGCCAGCCCTCTGCCACGTCTCGCTCCACACGGAAGCCAGAGCCTGGGCAGAGCCCAGGGCAGCGGCGGGCGAGCTGGCTTCGCGTCTCAGCTCTGGTCTTTAAGAAGCACTTAAGAGAGCTGAGGCTTCACATCTGAAAATACCCGCTTGGCCTGCGCCTCAGGAGTGCTGCTAGAATTAACATCCCCAACGTGCGGCTGAAGTCACAAGGCTCCTTACGACTCATTGACTGTGAAAGAACCAACTACTCTGCGACAGGAGAGGGCGCAGGGGGCACAGAAGGCTGAGTCTGCTGGGACAGACGCCCCCGTCCTTACCTATGGCCAAGATGCCACCTTTCCTCTCATTGGCATCTGAGCTGGAGACCAGTTCGAAAATGTGGTGGTTCAGCTGGTCGTAGAAGCGCGTAGACTCCTCCTGACTCATCTGCAAAGGAAGACGTGCTGAGAACAGCCTCCGACCTCTCCCCACGGTGCTGGGGGGCAGGTGTCTTCTGAAGGTCGGGACCCGAGAGGCAGCTGGTGAGTCCCGTTCGAACCCCAGAGGACAAACCACCGCCCGCTTCCACAGCTAAGTGAAGCGCAGAGTAGCTCACCTGCGACTCAGCCGTGCATTTAATGAACCTCTCGAACGCCTACTCCACCGCAGGCCCTGTCCTGCCCTAGGATCTACCTAGCCCCAGGGGTACAGGATCAACAGGACATTTCTCCCGACCTCAAGTCTGATCTCTACGTAGACGTACCCAAGCAATCCGCTGCCTCTACCACCCTCACCCACAGGCAGAAAGGAAGGGCCTGGAATGCGGTGGGAGAGAAAAAGCAAAGGAACAGCTAGTGTCACCACCATGAGAAGCTCCACAGAACCGCGCACCTACTGCAACGGGACCTGCACCTGCGGACGTGAGAAGCAGGTGTCTTTCCAAAACACAACCTCCGAGTTCTCACTCGGGTGTCAAAAGGGCCCTATACCGGGAGCCGGGGGTAGTGTACTGAGCCCCAGCACCTCATGGTGACATGACAACTGTCCCCAGACCACAGCAGCCCACCTCGCGAAGCTCCATGGTGACATAGTGCTGGAGCTCCTTGGCAGCTTTGGCCCGGGTCTCCTCATTCCGGCTCTTCAGGCCGCTGGCAAACTGCTGCAGAACGCTCACGTTGCTCGACGTGCTGGTGGCTGCGGTGGCAGCGGCAGGCCCCGTTCCAAGCATCCTGCCTTGAGGTCCTTTGGAGAGAAGTCTCCTTTAACATTCCGCTTCACAAACGAGGGCAGTGAATTTATTTAGGGGCCCAGCTCCGCAACCGCAATCTCTACCCAACTCAGGCTGAGAAGGGGCTTCTAGAAAGATGGGGACACGTGCTGAGAAATACGGCAGGAAGCGTCATTTCATTCAAGAGGAGGCAGAGCAAAGAGGGTCAAATTGTGGGCCACAGAACCAGATTGCCTGGGCTTAAGTCTAGCACAAAGTTACATGCTGGAAAGAAGACATGTAAAATATGTTTCCTCAAGTGAGGAATAGTCCTACACAACTCATGGGGTGGAGGGGAGATTAGATGGCTTAGGACTTGTTAAAAAGTGCTTAAAACACTGCCAGGCACCCAGTGGGCTCATAATCATCCTGAGCTATTCTCATTTCTACCAAGTACATAGGTGGGAAGGCAGGGAGAGTAAAACAGACTAAGGTCCTCAAGGAGTCCAACTTAAGGGGGGGAAATGTGATGATCTAATATTTAAAATTAGATATTAGCGGTATCTAATAGAAATACAACATGAGTCACACATGTACTTTTAAAGTCTTCTACGAGCCATATTAAAAATGGCAAAAATAGATAAATGTAACATAGTTCTCCCAACATATCCAAAACATTACTTCAATATGCTACCAATAAAATAAAACAAAAACCTGCTCTCTTTCCCACTCTGCTTTTGTTCTGTGTCTCCAAATGCCAGTGCACATTTTAAACTGAACGGTCATCTCCAATCTCCTGTCACATTTCACGCGGCTACAGGCACATGCAGCCAAGGGCCACTGCACTGAACAGTAAAGAACATCCCCAATGTGAGCATAAAGGAGGATGCCCTCCTGAGACGATTCATGCGTTCCCCAGGTACACGGCGCCTCCTGCCTCCAGGAGCTTCCAACCCAGGGGGAAATGCTAATTACCAGGCCACCACACGGAAGTGGCCATAAAAGCCCAAACTGCTACGGGGATAACATCTACATCCCATCCAGGTAGGTCCAGAAAGAAAACCAATGTTTCAAAATTCTTATTTTTGGAAATATTTGCAAGGTGCAGAGAAAAAAAAGCAAACACACGGAAACAAACAGGGACTAAGCGGCTTTTGAAAAGCTTTTGCGTTCTCTGTGCCAAGGAAAAGACTGGAAGAAGGAAACGTCATCCTTCAGGGGAGAGGAAACGCAAGGAGCCCTGAAAACTACTCTGGAGCGCGCGTGGGTGGTCTGTGAGGAGGGGGAGGAAGGCTGGCAAGGGATTTCCACTCTCAAGAAAGCTGTATTAAGATCTAAGGCTCACGGGCCAGGTACTCCAGCCGACTCAAGTCGACGACTGGAAGTCAAACACCCTAAGGTCTTGGCTGGGCTTTCCGAAAGTTGGGTGACTGCAGGCTGGGATGGGGGCGGGGGAGCCAGAGCTGAACCCCAAAGGTGGAAGGAGGTGGAACGGAGCTCAGCTCCAGCTTCTGGGTCCTGGGTCCTGGCGAGGTCTCCAGGATGCGGCGCAAGGGGTGCCAGCGGCGTTGGTCCTCTCTGAGGACGACTTCTAAGTGGTTCCGAAGAAGGGGTGACAGACGGGCGACAAGACCTGAAGGCGCCCGGCCAGTGCCCGAGCTGAAGGGCCGGGCTTCGCGGCCCTGGAGACGCGTGGCAGACGCAGGCTTCTCGGGGCCTTGGGGGAGTCCGGGGAGCGGTGGGCGTTGCCCCGCCGGGCTTGGGTCCAGCGCTCGGGCAGCGCCCGAGTCCGCCGGGTCGGTGAAGGGCCCCCGCGTCCCAGAGGGGCGGCTTCCCGCGACGACCCCCCCCCTCCCCGCACCAGGCTGGCCGTGGGTCTGGACATTCCACCGCCTTGGAGGGGTCGGTGCAGGCCCCAGACTCACCGCGCGGCTTCGGCCGAGGCCTCAGCTGCCGCCGCCAGCGCCGGTACCGCAGCTTCAGGCCCCCGGCCCCACCACCCGCCTTCCCCTCTGTCCTCTAAGCCGGGCGGGAAGGAGGGCGGGCTCCCAGGCCTAAGGACCAATCGACTGACGCAAGAAGCAGATGGGCTGGGATACAGACCAATGGTTATGAAGACGACGTGAGACGTCAGGACCCGGCTTCTCTGGGAGGCGGGGACTGTCCAAATAGACAAACCGGGCGGCCAGTGGCAGGCGAAAGGCGGCTTAGGCCCGCGCAGGAGAACCAATCGGACGTGAGTTGACTTCAGTCACTTCCACGCACACATCCGGTGCGCCGCTACTATAATTCCCCTCGGCCGCGGGGCCGCGGCCGCGCTGAGTCCGCTGTCTGGGTACCGGGGGCACGCGAGGCTCTTTGGGCGGAGGTTCGCGACCTCGCGATGCAGGCGCCCTGGGATTCCCGGAGTGAACAGCCTTTTCCGACTAGTGCTGATGAGCCCGTTTCTCTGAGAACGTTTCTCTGAGAACGTATTTGGGAGAGTTTCTCAGTTTTCCAAAAGTACTTCGTTTACGGGATCATCCGCGAGAAACCAAAGCAAGTTTTAGCTAAATGAGCCACTCCTGATTTCAAAGCTGCATCATGAACATCCTGGCACAAAAATTAATAGCAAAAACGCAAAAAAATGACTACGTCTCAAAGACAGCGTTTATTATGGCGAACATTGACACTTCCAAACCATCTCACGGTGGAAGTCTGATCGAATAAAATAGCATGCATTCATATTAAGGAGAACGTTTGCAGCTATTAATAATGCTAATGTAGGTAAATAGTTGCTAAAAGGGAAAAGCGTCCACGATTTGCTTTAAAAAGTTAGACAACCCGGCTGCGGTGGCGCGTGCCTGTAATCCCAGTTACTTGGGAGGCTGAGGCTAGGAATCGCTTGAGTCCGCAGGTTCGAGACTACCCAAGGCAACATAGCGAGAGATCTAGTCAGATAGATAGATAGATAGATAGATAGATAGATAGATAGATAGATAGATAGATAGATAGATAGATAGATAGATAGATAGATAGATAGATAGATAGATAGATAGATAGATAGAT
>PVHY01034563.1:0-10378 GCA_004024945.1 Uropsilus gracilis | reverse complement strand
CGATCCCTAGCCCCGGCCGCTTCATAGGCTGAAGCTTACAAGCACGAGCCACCGTGCCCGGCCTCTTTAACATATTTTCATGGTTCATCCAAACTGAAGTTTCTTTCCATGGCCAAATGATATTCCACTCTATGGATATAGTTAATCTCTTCATCAGTTATGGACATTTTGGTTGTTTCTACTTTTGGCTATTATAAATAATGCTGCTATAAATATTAATATTTTTGCGTGAGCATTTGCAGAAGTAGAATGAGAAGTTTAATTTTTTGAGGAAATATCAAAGTAGTTTACCATTTTATATTACCATCAGCAACTTATGAGGGTCCTATTTTCTCCAAATTCTGGCCAACATTTGCTATTGTATTTTTTTATTAGAGTCCTCTCAATGGGTGTGAGTTTAAACCAATTTAAAACTGTTTTTTTATCTTTTTCTTTTTGGATGCTAGGTCTTGCTATGTTGCCTGGGGTAGCCTGGATCCCACGGACTCAAGCAATCCCCAGCCTCAGCCCCCCCAGGTAGCTAGGATTAAAGGTGCCTGCCACCACACCTGGCTGCTTTTTCAAGACCAGGTCTTGCTATGTTGCCCAGGGTAACTCAAGTGACCCTGGGCCTCTTGTCTCCTACCTCTTGGATTACAGGCATGAACCACCAGGCCTGGCTTGGCTTTTTTGTCTTTTTTATCACTGAGTTATAAGAGTTTTTCAGATGTTCTAGATATATGACTTGCAAATGTGAGTTGTCTTTACTTTTTGATGGTGTCTACTGAAGTTTGAGTTTTTTATTTTATTTTGAGACTAGATCTTGCTATTTTTGCTTGTGGAACCGCAGGCTCTTGTTGCCTGGGGTACCATAGATTCAAGCAATCCCAAGCCTCAGCTTCCCAGGTAGCTGGGATTACAGGCGCATGCCACCACACCCAGCTATATATTTTTTTGGAACTAGGTCTCGCTACGTGCTCTGAGTGGGACTAGAAACGTGATCCCTGGTTTCAGTCACGGCTTCCTAGGCTGCCGCTTACAGGCACGAGCCACCGTGCCAGGCCTCATTTTATTTTAATCCAATGTATCTATCTTTTCTTGCTTGTCTTTTGGTGTCACATCTAAGAAGTCATTGCTTAACTCAAGATCATAAATATTTATGCCTCTGTTTTCTTCAAATATATTTTGTATTTAAGCATTTAATCTATTTGAGTTACTTTCTAAATGGTTTAAGTGCCTATATTCTTTTGCAGGTGGAGATCCAGTTTTCCTAGCACCACTTGTTAAAAGACCACCTTCTCCGCATTAAATGCTACAGAAAATCAACTGGCCACATAGGCTTATTTCTGTACTTTCAATTCTGTTCCATTGGTCTATTTGCCTGCCCTTAAGTAGATTGCATTAAAAAAAAAGTCTCCATGGCTGCTCCATGGAGACTGAATTAGAAGGTAAGGGTGAAACCAGAAGCACCATTCTGGAGGACCATAGCTGGAATGATCCAGAAATGCTGTTGGCTTAGAGTTATGGTGATATTGACAATCAAGAAGATAATATCTTTTTTTTTTTTTGAGACTAGGTCTCGCTATATTTGCCTGTGGAACCGCAGGCTCATGTTGCCCAGGGTACCACAGACTCAAGCAATCCCCAGTCTCAGCTTCCCAGGTAGCTGGGATTACAGGCACATGCCACCACACTCAGCTGTTTTTTGGGACTAGGTCTCCCTGTGTTGTCCTGAGTGGGACTCGGCTATTTTTTGGGACTAGGGCTCGCTGTGTTGCCCCTAGCAGGACTTGAACCATGATCCCTGGCCCCAGCCACTTCATAGGCTGAAGCTTACAGGCATGAGCCACCGTGCCTGGATAAGGAGATAATCTTTGACTTGAGTGGATAGATTTAAAAGGATCTACTGATAAACTGGTGTTTTAGGGAAAGAAGAGATTCAAAGGTAAATATAATTTTAGAACTAGGCAAATGGACGGATGGAAACACCACTAACTATAACAGGGAAGATCAAGGGGGAGTAAAATTTGGGGAAAGGAGAGTTGTGTTTTGATCAGGTTACATTTGTGGTATTGCTGAGCTATCTAAGAGGAGGCATCTGACAAGTAGCTGAGCCAGGCACATGGACATGCGTTCAAGGTTAGAGATAAGCCATATAATGATGGGGAGCCCTGGGTATAGAGACAAGTACTTAGAGCCATGAGATGGGAGGAAGTCACCACAGGGGAATGTTGACAGAGAGGGATCCAGGGTCATGCACTTGAAAAGAGTCTGTTGAGATTGGGATCAGTGAAGAGGAATCAAGAGTTCCAAAGAGTAAAGAGTAATCTGTGGGAAATGCTTCTGAGAGACAAATAAGAAACCGGAAGAAAGCATGGGTTTAGCAACATGGAGTCACTGGTGACTCAGCAGATGGAAGAGAAGGGTGGGAGAGAACCTGTGGAGGTGGAGAAGGAGAAGTAGAAACCACAAACTCTGATGTTTGGTCATGAAGGAGAGCAAAGAAGTGCAGCAGGGGCTAAAAGAAAGGGTGTGTATTAGCCATGCTTTTATTTTCTGTATTTTATGATGCTTTTAAATCCTACACAATTCCAGAAACAGCAAACAGCTTACCTGAGAGCATGCCTTGCTTATTCAGATATAGTAAGATGACAGACATGGAGATACTTTGAAAGTAGAGTTTACTTGGGGGGGGGGAGGGGGTTTTAAATTTTGCTTATGCAAACTCAAATCCACAACCCATATCCTCAACCACCTTCATTATCTGACTCTCAACACTCATTCTGTCCTAAAGTACCCTAGTACTAAGTACTAGTTAGAGACACATCTTATAGCCTAGAGCTGCTGAATTTAAACTAGCTGATTCTAAACTTACTCAAATGTGGCTGCCTTGCCTCCCCTGTTCACAGTAAGGGTTCTTTATTTCTGCCAGACTTGGGTGCATTCCCATGTGGCCCTGTGTGGCATGGTGAGGTCTCTTCCTCCAATGGATTACAAGTAATAAACTTCTTTACTTTCTTTTTTGCACCCCTCTCCCAAAATAAACTCTACTTTCAAAGTGTCTCCATAGGCCGGGCATGGTGGCTTGTGCCTGTAAGCTTCAGCCTATGAAGCGGCCGGGGCTAGGGATCGCGGTTCGAGTCCCACCTGGGGCCCTTAGCGAGACCTAGTTCCAAAAAAATAGCTGGGCGTGGTGGTGCGTGCCTGTAATACCAGCTACCTGGGAAGCTGAGGCTGGGGATTGTTTGAGTTTGTGGTACCCTGGGCAACGAGAGCCTGCAATTCCACGGGCAAAAATAGCGAGACCTAGCCTCAAAAACAACAACAACAAAAAAAAACCAAAAAAACAAAAATCAAAGTGTCTCCATGTCTGTCATCTTACCATACTTGAATAAAGAAAATCCCAGATATGAATAAAGATAGGGTGAGTCAAGGGGGTTTTTGTTTCTTTCTGTTTTTAGAGAGGAGACCTTAGCACATATTTACATGCAAAATGTGACTCTAGAGGGAGAATTTACTAATGTAAGCCAGGGAGGAGAGCTTCAATGGAAAAGTGATGTGCACCTATGTCATCAGAGCTGCTGTGAGCAACTCTGCTGAGTACTATACCATTATTTTAACATTTACTTTTAAATCCTGTGCACTACTGTCCAAGCTTCCAAGCATCCATTATTAAGAGATGATCAAGGACAGATAATGTACCTGAAAATCAATAACTCCATGAGTGAAGGCCAAACACCCACCTAACACCTGTCAATCTGTGGGAGAGAGTCTTCACTTTCAAATGCCTTTTAAATTTCCATGCATCCTCATGGAGCACCTCTCAAAAGGTTAGCATTGAGGTACAGGAACTCAGATTTCTGAGCCTCAAATACTTTTGTGGCAAAATGTCTGTGGGAGATGAGATTTGATCAGGGACATGCAAATTAAAACCACAATGAGATACTACATCACACCAGTAAGAATGGCCTGTATCCAAAAAAATGGGCAACAAGTGCTGGCATGGATGTGGAGAGAAAGGAACACTTTTACACTACTGGTAGGAATGCAAACTGGTCCAGCACTATGGAAAGCTGTGTGGAGGCCCTCAAACTACTGAAAATGGAACTAGCATTGTAATCCAGCAATTTCACTTCTGGGAATAAACACAAAGGATACGAAAGGACTAATTCAAAAGGACAGTTGTATTTGGATGTTTATTGCAGAACTATTTACAATAGCCAGGATATGGAAAGAACCCAAATGACCCAAAACAGATGAATGGATCAGAAGGTTGAGGTATATTTACACAATGGAATACTATTCTGCAATCAAAAAAGACAAATTTGATACACTTGTGATAACATGAATGGGCCTAGTAGGAATCATGTTAGCAGAAATAAGCCAGAAAGATAAAGAGAAATACTGGATGATTTCACCTATATGTGGGATATAGGGAAAACAAGCAAATACAAGGATAAATAAAATTTAAAACTAACAGTCAGCAGAACTGAAGCACAGAGCAAGGGATGGGGACAGGGTAAAATTGGGGGAGGGATAGGCACAAAAGATTAAGATGATGGTTCATGGGTAACAAGATAGTAGGAGAACTTTGGGGTAGACAATGATGTAAAAAAATATATATGCAATCAATTAAAATAAAAAAAAGAAGTTGAGATTTGATGTTCTGTAAATCTAAACCCAAATGTTATTGTTATCTGGTACACAGTGACTGATCACACAGGATATTTGATCTAAAATATTTTTCCTTTCATAAAAGCAGTATTACTGTTAATGGAAATCAATTCCAATTATGGCCGTTATCTTCCATAAATGTAACTCCAAAATGTGAGGGAAAAGAATGAAGTAGGTCGTTCTGCTTGTCTAGAAGGGACTCTAGTAATGTTTATCTCCAGAAACATTTATAAAAATCTTCCTTTGGATATAGTACTTTATACTTTGTAATGCACACAAAGAAATTTCACAGAATGATTCTGTGATTTCTTATGAAAAGAAAGTAAACAACTAAACTTGGAGCATGTTCTTTATTTTATTGCACTAATACTGCAACACAGTATATGACTGAGCTGTATAGGATCACATCCTTCAGGTATGTGTTACCACATCTTTGTGCATGTTCTTATCCTTGAGATCAAGCAGCTGGCAGCAATCTAGTCATATTACCTAAAGTGCGACAATCCAGTGCATTCACAGAATCACCAAAGGGACTGAATGAACATATGATGCAGATACTACCTCACCACCAAAGAGTATATAACTCTTTCCTTGTGTTTGGGCAGGACCAGTCACTTGCAAAGATCTCACAGTCTCTCAGTCTCTTCCACAGTCATGTAACATTTCCCACGACTCCATTAGCAGATGGTAGAGTATCACCTGCCAGTGGTCATTATCTATGACGCTATTTTATCAGGTCACCCTCCAAGGGCTAGTGGCAGGAAGTGCAGGTGGTATCTTGCAGCTTCCGGTTGACAGCCAGCAAGAAAACAGGCCCCTCGGTCTTACAGGTGTTAAGGAACAGGATTCTGGCAACAACCCTGGAAGACAGAAGTAGACTCCAAGCTTCAGAGAGGAACAGGGAGGCTGAGACCTTGACTACAGGTTTGTGAGACGCTGAGCAGAGAACCTAGCTCAGAGAGAATAGAATGAAGTAGGTACCCAACTCCTGTACCCAACTCCTGACCCACGGAAACTGAAATCATAAATGTATTTGGTTTTGAATTGCTGGGTTTGTGGCAATAAGTTACACAGTAACAGATTGACATAACAGAGTAACTCCTAGGTCAGTGACTAGGGACTGTGGGGAGGAAAATGTGGTCTGTGTTAGTACCCCTCCTAACCATGTAACATGTCCTGCCCAGTTCAAGAATCTGGATTAAAAAACAATATTCATATGTATGAGTAAGTAAAATTCCAGTGAATGAGAAATAACTCCTTTAAAAATAAGAGACTTCAGAGGATTCTTCTAAATTAAAAAACAAAAAACCCCGAACTGTGAATATCTTTTTGAAGTTAACGTTAGCCATCTGTAGTGAAGCTACTCAGAGTCATACAGAATCATACCAGAAAGTGAAAGCATAGTTTTATCCTCCTCCAATTCCACTTATTCAATAGTTACAGGAGGAGCCACTTTAGCTGGTCACTATATGAGGAGAAAGAAACGTGTCAATGAGTGGAATATAATCATTCATTCTGGTTTCTATCAACAGCATTATTACAGCTCCTAATTTTAGCTTTAATTTACTTTTAATTAAATTGTGGATCAATTTGCTTTCCCTAATAAGGCATCACTGAGAATCTGATCAAGAAATATAGTCAGAGGCCGGGCACGGTGTCTCATGCCTGTAAGCTTCAGCCTAGGAAGCGGCCGGGGCTAGGGATCGTGGTTCGAGTCCCTCCTGGGGCCTGTAGCAAGAACTAGTTCCAAAAAAACAGCTGGGTGTGGTGGCGCACGCCTGTAATCCCAGCTACCCTGGGAAGCTGAGGCTGGGGATTGCTTGAGTCTGTGGTATCCCGGGCAATGAGATTCTGCGGTTTCATGGACAAAAATAGCGAGACCTAGTCTAAAAAAAGAAAAGAAAAGAAAAGAAATATAGTCAGAGATTTTGATCCTGCAAAAGAGCAGATCTTGATCCTGAAGAAGCTCCCATGAGAGCAACAATGATTCTAATACCTTGACCACAGAGGGACCTAAATCCTCTTAATCTCTTTTTTAGGACTGTTTTAACTGACACAAATAGTTGATAATATCATGCATTTCTTGGAGACAGACCTAGTTATAAAAAAAAAAAAAAAAAAAAAAAAAAAAAGATGAGAAGACGCATCTCCTACCCCAAGGAAATAAAACCTCAATGGAAAGACTAGAAATTCACAGATGGTGCTGAGCTCCAAAAGGGAAATGCAGGTCAGAAGTGAATGCCCGTGGTATTTCAAAATAAGGTTCTTTGTAAAAGTGAGACTGGGAAGACTCAATCTGAATGCTGTACAGAGACCATCATTTGTCCAAGTCAAACTTTTAGGTTAAATGAAGAGCAAACTTGAAAGCAAAGAAATGAAAACAAGTAAACGGGAATGGGAATATGTACAAATATCCAGGTTCAACCATGGAAATCTGATAAATTTACAGTAATTTAGGCCAAGTGAAGCCTTGGATGAAGAGAGAGTTTAGGTGTTAGGAAAATTCTTTAAAATAACAGAACAAATCTGTAGGACTCAAATAGAGAATAGCTTTAAGTGGAATAAATTTAAGACTGCAAAAAGCTCATTGTAACACCCTTATTTCCTAATCTGTCCACAGATCAGTCATGATCACAAGTATTGCTAAATTTCTCACTCTAAACCACAACTTCTGGTCTCTCTCTTGATCTGAAAGGTGAAATGGCTTCTCACTCCTGCTTTAATAAACTACAGCCCCTCACAGGCATTGGAGGCTCCTCCCAACTTCTCTGATCCCCTTCTTCTTTTGTGTTTAGGGAAGTCTTGGTCTTTTTACAAGCCCAAGACCTCAAAGGATGGGCCTGTTTCAGCCTGGTTCCATTACTCCCTTCTTGCTTCCTTTAACACATTTACTACAGCTGGGCTACACATGAAGAAGATTCAGTCTAGCACAATACTGGGCACACTAGATGAGCAAAGACTTTTGAAGTAAGCTGAAGAAAAAGTAGAGGTAAAGATGTCAAAGTGGCAGAGAACAGAACTGAGGAGTTTGATGTCCTCAGACTTACTGGGGCAAGAGCAGAAGTGAAAAGTCAGCCTTAGTACTGCTGGATTCCACAGTCACAGAAGGCAGGCAGGAGGAGCCACCAGCACACAGAGCTCAGCTGGGAACCCTGCTTCTGGTCTCTGTTCTGGGGCTGAGTACATAGTGGGCACTTACTCTAGGAATGAATAAAGGTGTTAAGGGGTTTTAAAGTGCTGCATGAGAAGAAAGTAATAAGATCAAAAGGATAACAGCCAAAAGTCATCAGATTTGGATAGAAGGAAGTTATGAATAAAGGGGAAAGCCGCTTTAGTTTGGAGTAACAGTAGGAGGCTTTGAACCACAGGAGGGGATGGGACAGGGGCTCACTCTGAAAGATAAAACATTTCTGAAGACTAGGTGATTGAGAGAAGCTACCAGCTACTGATTTTCTGGTTGAGGATAAATACCTCAGATGGGGCAGGGTATCCTGAGAAGCATTCACACAAGTAACGGAGCATATGGGATGCTCTCTCTGTGTTTGGCAAGATGTCAAGTTCAGGCCTTGACTGAGCAGCAGCTGAGACAGGCAGCTACCCAGTCTCCTGTCAAAGGCTGTGTCTTCCACTCAAGCCTGCTGGGGCCACACTATGCACTATACTGCTCTGTGCCCACCATGCACACATGCTTGTCCACACCCTAAAATTCCACACCTCGGGGCCAGGTGAGAAAACAAAATTCCACACCTCTTTCTCTGAACAAGGCCTCAAATCTGGATCATAGTCCTTTCCTTGGGGCAAGTTCCCATTTCTTAATCTGATTCCAGTTGAACTCTGTTGTTTGCTTGCAGGTGGCCATGAAAATGAAGATTTACTGAGTAAATGAAACTAAACTTGTAAGGGTTAACTTAAAAAAAAAATTCCTCCGAAGTCTTAGTCAACCATCTGCTTTCCCACAGCACCTGGCTACCCTCAAGCTCCTGAGCAGGATGTGATGTCATACCCTAGTGTAGCCCCAGGAACTCTGGGAAAGCCGGATGGGCGGAGGCTCAGCATCTGAGTGCAAGAGCAGGCTGAACCTCCATCTGATAGCCTGCTTGTTGTCCGGCCTCAGGCAATTTCTTACTCATTCAGGACAGGTTCCTCATCTGGAAACTCAGTGAAAAACTATCACTTCCTAGGGTTACTAGGTGATCTAAATGATGAAATCGTGGCTGTCATGGTCACCAGAAACAGCCTGAAACTCTGTAACTTGAATGAGTAGTTCTGGTTCATGAGAAACCTTTAAAAAAACATTCTGCACATTGCTTTATTGACTAATAAAACAACTTCAAAGGAATTCTGCCATGACTCGATTTTAGATAGCTTCAGAAAATCATTTTAAAAACAACAAAATTCAGCTTTTAGAAAAGTACTAAATATATATGTATAAATAAATTAATTAAAAAAAAAAAGTAAAGTACACCAAGGACAGCAAGACTTGACACTAGAGAAGGCCAAGCTAAGCAAGCTAACCTAAGACTTTTAAGTAGGCTAAGAACATATATGGACGGGCACTAAGTAAGACTGGTATCTAGTTAACCTCCCAAAGGATGATGAAAATAAGAAAATTCCAACTCTGAAATTTCACTTAGGTTTGCACTAATAGAGCCTCTCGTGTTAATGCTATCTGGTTTCGGGAAATTCCAAACCATAAATTCCTTTTCTGACCCCTCACATTCTTTGACTGGGAGAGCTGAAAGTTAAATGCTCACCAACAAGCATCTACATGCATTCTTCTAAAGTTCTGTTTCTCTGTGGTTAGTATTCTGAAGGGACTAAGATGAGGAACACACCTTCAGCTAACAGCATAGGGGCAGACAAGTTATAAGGATATTCAAAATTACAGTATCATCTTCCTTTAAAAATTAGAATTTACTCTATATTAAATTAAGCAAAATAAATCTGTAAAAATGGAAAAATTAAGAAAGGCATGCAGACTTCTACTAGTAGAAAATACCTAACAAGTCACATATGTAAAAATAAAAATAAAAAAATCAGAAAAATCTTTTCTTCCTATGAAACTATCAGGTTGCCCAAAGTTCAACTTTTAAAAAGTCTTTTTGGTTTCACCACTATGTCATATTATTTGCTCTTAAAATATGTATAAACGATTATTACTTTTATTCACTCTATGTATAGATTTTTGACCTTAAAATCTTATTATCATTCCCCACTGGTCACTTTCTATTACACTCAATTTCTACAAACAAAAATTCGAGCTGCGATTTTATAGGCTATATACAGGAAATAAAGTAACAACACTAGAACCTCTAAAACCTGAGTTTTTCAGATTGAAAATGTAAACAGAGTGAAACAGAGCTCCAGGGTCCCAGACAATGTTTTTTTGATTTTTGTTTTATTGAGACTTGGTCTCGCCATTTTTGCCTGTGGAACTGCAGGCTCTCATTGCCCGGGATACCACAGACTCAAGTAATCCCCAGTCTCAGCTTCCCAGGTAGCTGGGATTACAGGCGCGTGCCACCACACCCAGCTATTTTTTTGGAACTAGGTCTCGCTGTGGGCCCCAGGTGGGACTCGAACCACGATCCCTAGTCCCGGCCGCTTCCTAGGCTGAAGCTTACAGGCACGAGCCACCGTGTCCGGCCTCCCAGACAATGTGTTTTATTTAGAGGAAAAAAAGTTAACTATTTTTTGAAAAAAAAAAAAAAAAAAAAAAAAAAAA
>PVHY01034562.1:0-10384 GCA_004024945.1 Uropsilus gracilis | reverse complement strand
TACTTCCAGTTTACCCAGACTCTAGTGGGGCAAAAAAGGGACAGTGCAATGAATGGTGCTTTTCCTCTAACATCCATATTACCAAAAAATTATCAAATTTGTCATTTTTAATTAATGTGTAATATTCCACTGTGTATATATACCATATCTTTTTCATCCATTCATCTGTCTTGGGTCATTTGGGTTGTTTCCATTTCCTTGCAATTATAAATAGTGCTACAATAAACATCCAAGTACAGGTATCCTTTTTACCCACTTTGAGGTCTCCTTTGGGTAGATTCCCAGAAGAGCGATTGTTGGGTAAAATGGTAGTTCCATTTTCATTAGTTTAAGGGTTTTCTATGCTGCTTTCCATAATGGCTGGACCAGTTTACATTCCCACTAGCAGTGTAAAAGTGTTCCTTTCTCTCCACATCCATGCCAGCATTTGTTGTTGTCTGTTCTTTGGATGTGGGACATTCTTACTGGTGTAAGGTGGTAGCTCATTGTGGTTTTTATTTGCATTTCCCTAATTGCTAGTGATGTTGAGCAGTTTTTCATGTGCCTGTTGGCCATTTAGACTTCCTCTTTAGAGAATTTTCTTTTTAGGTCGTCTCCCCATTTTTAACAGGGTTTTTTGCTTTGATTTTGTTGCTCTGTGCGAGTTCTTTGTGTATCTTTGTTATCAGACCCTTATCACTTTTATGGAGGGCAAAACTTTTTCCCACTGGGTTGGTATTCTTTTTTTTTTTTTTTTTTTTTTTTTTTTTTTTTTTTTTTTTTTTTTTTTTTTTTTTTTTTCTGTTTTCTCTTTTGCTGTACAGAAGCTTTTTAGTTTGATGTAGTTGTAGTAAGGGCAGTAAGACAAGAGAAAGACATACAAGGAGTGCAAAAAAGGAAAGAAGAACTGAATCTCTCATTATATGCAGATGATATGATTCTTTATGTAGAGAATACAAAAAAAATCCACAGAAAAACTTCTTGAAACAATAAGCCAGTTCAGTAAAGTCGCTGGTTACAAAATCAACACACAGATGACATTAGCTTTCCTACACAAAAAAAAGTCAAGCAGAATTAGAAATTTAAAAGAAAAATCCCATTTACCATCACTCTGAAAAAGATAAAATCTGAAAAAGATAAAAAAACCTAACAAAACATGTGAAAGATTTATACAAAGAAAACTTCAATACACTGCTAAAAGAGATAGAAGACATAAGGAAATGGAAAAACATACCCTTCTCATAGATTGGAATAATTAACATCATCAAAATGGCCATCCTACCAAAAGCAATCTACAGATTTAATGCAATCCCTATAAAAATTCCAACGACATTCTTCAAAGAGACAGAACAAAAATTACTGAAATTCATATGGAATAACAAAAACCGTGATTATCGAAAAACCTCCTGTCCAGAAAAAGAGAGAATGGAGGTATTACTATTACAGACTTCAAACTATACTACAAAGCCATAGTAATTAAAACAGCTCGACACTAGTACAAAAACAGACAATCAGACCAATGGAACAGAACTGAATCCTCTGAAATAAAGCCACATATATACAGTCAACTAATCTTTGACAAAGGAGTGACAAACTTACATTGGAACAAGGACAACCTCTTCAACAAATGGTGTTGGGAAAACTGGACCAAGATATGCAAAAAAAAAAAAAATGAACCAACATACCTCCCTCATACTATGTACAAAAACTAACTCAAAATGGATAAAAGACTTGGACTTAAGACCTGAAACCATAATATACATAGAGGAAAACCTGTGCAAAACCCTTCATGAGTTACAATTCAGAAATCCATGTTTGGACACATCTATAGCTGGCAAAAAAAAAAAAATGAAGGAAAACATAAACAGCTGGGACTACATCACACCATATACTAACTTGTGGCCCTTGAGAATATGCTATCTCATTTGGTAAGAGGGACTTTACAGGTATGATTAGTAATCTTGAGAGATTTTCTGTATATGCCCAATGGAAAGATGCTTCTGTTACATTATGAAATAAGAGAAATTACAGAACACAATGTTTTATATGGTTTAATCTTGATTTTAAAAATCTATCTCTTTATGTACATGTACACATTGAAAAAAATTCAAAGATGTACTACAAGTTGATAACGGTAATTTCTGAAGGGTTAAGAAAGACTTTTTTACATTATGTGCAGTTTCTAGTACTGTAAACAGATTGTTTATATTGAAAACCGAAGAGATGAGGAAGAGAAAGGTGGGATGGCATTTTGAGTGGTAGAAAAAAAAGTTGTGTGCTTAGCCACATGTGAGTTTATTTGTGTGGGGAACACTATACCATTTATAGTTGAGCATATGGTCCTTGGGGAGCTGAGGAAGAAGATGTATAACAGAAGGAAAATTGGGGAATAATTTTGAGGGTTGGGGACTGTTTTATCAACCTGAGGGCAGGGAAGAGAGAGAAAAAACTGAGACAGCACTCAGTCTTCTAAGCAGAGAAGATGTGGGCAATGGGGTTGGAGAAGTTTAAGAAATGTGAATATAGTTACAAAAAAATGCTGGGGAGAATACAACAGGGTATCAGCCAGGATCAGTGAGACTTTCTTAATGGCACTGAAGAATTGGTTGTGATTAGATAGAAGGGACTTGTCCATCATACTAATCACACAGCAGTCACAAGACTATTTCCAGAGACTCTGAGTAGCTCGCACAAAGAGGCCAGCCAATAGAGAGAAAACAATACGATGGTGAACCAAACCATCAGTTTCTCAGAAGTTAGTGTCTCCTATGAACTTCCTCATCCAGTTCATGGATTAGGACTCCACAGCACTGCTCTGTTGGTGTCTCCAGGGCTACCACTCATTTGCTGCTTTCTGTCTCTCAGGTTGCATAGAGATGAATGAGACTAAGTAACACCATCAACACCTCTCACCCTACTTGCCTAGAAGTTTCGACTGACATTGTTTAAGGGGTAAAAACAAAAATAGCATATATTGTGTAAGTAAATGGTGCTATTGTGCTTCTGGGAGTACAGGAGTAAGTGAGAAAGGGAGAGAGGACAAAGTAGTTTGCAAAATAAAGTCCATCTTGACCTTTAAGGATGAGTAAGACTTACCAAGGCAAAGTAAGGGAACAGGACATTTCTGAAAAGGGACCAACTTGAGCAAAGTCACAGAGGCATGAGGTTGTGTGGTATGACAAACAAGTACCTTTACAGTGAAGTAAAATGAAGGAATGAGGAGAGCAGGGGTGGGGACTAGGGCCTCACACAGGAGGGCAGAGGGAAAGACACCTCTGGAGAAGTCTGAAAAAGCAAGTTCAGAGAATCAAAAGGAGAAAAAGCTAAGATAGCAGACCCCTAAGTTAAGTTAGTCAAGAGTTTTATTAGAAAGGAGGAAATGAGTGACAGTGTCAGGGAACAGAGATACCTAATATGATCAATCAAAAACACCTCATGAACAGAAAAGGAAATTGGGTGATACCATGTGACCTTTGCAAAATAAATTTTGTTAAGGCAATAGGAACTGAAGACACATCACAACAGAGTGGAAGTTTGGGGGAGAAATTAAAGTGAAGAACAAATAGAATAAAAAATGGACCAAATTTCAATAGGTATGATCATAAGAGTGGGAAAGACTAATACAGAGGCTGTCAGGAAAGGCAGGGAGAGGTAGAAGCTTTTAAGAGAAAAAATTGTGAATGATATGGAGTCCTTGAGATGGGAGGGGCCAGTTGCATAGAAGTAGGTGTTAGATTTGAAATGGAGAGTTGGAGACAAAGGAAAAATGAGACTAATAAAGAAACAGTCTCTTTATTTGAGAAATAAGCCTGGGAGGGCATCTCATATAGCCAAGAATAGAAGCCATGAGAGTTGTGATTTGGCACATGGCTATATCCTTTTATTTGGTCCCAGAGTAGGCCAGGTGTGGGTCAGGTAGAGTGGATCAGGTAGGGTAAGGGAGTTTGGTTAGGTGGAATGGGGAGAAGCATGACCTGTGGGTTCCTGATAATCTCTTATTCAGAAGATCATCCTTAGAGTAGGGTCACCTTTTCCTGTGACTTTACAGAAAGAGTAATCATGCATGCAGATATAGTTAGCTTTACTGGGAAAAAAGTTATTATGATCTAATGGCCATCTGCTTTATAAAGTATGCATCATTGTGATCAGCTGAACGTGAGGAGTTGAGGAAAACAGTTAAGTTAGAAGAAAGAAGTGGCCTATTTACCTAGAATTTGTGAGAGTTTGTCTCTAGACTTTGTCTTCTTCCAGTGTAGCCTTTGTGTTGCACCGAGGATGTTCTCAACCAGGTATGAAAGTTGATGTTCAAAATAATTCACCCACACAAAATTGTTATCAAGTGAGGGGTCACCCCTTTTAATATTTAGTTTTAGAAGAACACTAGTCAACGAGGGTCCCTTCCACTCATGTGCAAGCAGTTGCCCAGAGAACAAACTTTTGTGGAAACGATAAACACGGAGTTTATTAAGAGAAGACAAACTGAGAGAACCTAAGAGTCCACACTCTCATGAGTGTCTTAAACAGAAAAGAACCAAGGCTCTGCTCCTCAGGTTGTTGCATGGGTTTTACCTCAGTCCTAGAGCAGTTCAGTCTGAAGCTGCCAGTTTATGGCCTTGTCTTGTGCCCTCAGTTGCTGTAGCCAGCACGGAGTAAATTCCATAACAAACATGATGTCTAACTTGGACTCTGTCTGTTTCCTCATCCTCCTTTCTGGGTCATCAGGGCAGTTTAGCTCTCTATCATAAACATCTCTTCTCTCCTTAATCCAGCTTTCAGCCTTCTGAAATCAAGTAATGAAACAAACAAAGCAGGGTGCTCAACTAAATTTACAAACAGGAGCAGCTGAGCCTGTCATCATCAGGTTTATCCCAGCTTGTGTGAGTGGTGGTAATGCCACACTATCTTAAAAAGAGGTAGAAAAAAGATTTATTCATTAAATAGACAAAATAGAATAGTCACTAAGGGTACAAGGGAACCTTTTGGTAATCGTACCACGTAGTCCAGTTTCTAGTGCAAAAAACTGCACATGGATCCTTAGCCACATGTGTGTCCACAAAATGGTGGCTGTTCCACCTTCAAGCCAAATAAAGAAATCAAGATGGCACTGTCAATCCTCCTCCAAAGATAGAGATACTTACTTCAAGCCAAATGAAAAAATTAAAATGGTGTTGTTGCTCCTCCTCCAAAAGTCACAGCTCCTGCATTTTTTCAGCCCCATCTACCAAGACTTGGAACAGCAGCAACAACCACTTCAGACATCTCATGATGAAAACAGCAGCATTCCAAGTTCTCTTCAGGTCTCTAGACAATTCCCAAGCTTTATAGTTTTTATGTTAAAACAAGTTTTCAAATACCACGTTTCCAAGTCAGCTTACAAAGATCACAAGTTTCTCCAGCATGATTTCCTGGATTCCTCACAGGTCCAGGCTGGGGTTAGATGCCCACAACCTGGCTTTTTTTTTTTTACCCCTGCCCTGCTGCTGTACATGGCAGTGATAGCTTTGAGGGCCCCAGCCTCCTTGCTGCCTCACTAGCCTCTCCCTTTTCCAACTTTCTCCATCCTGTTCTCCAGTCACAATCCATCATAATCCCCTCTCTTCGTTCCTCTCGTGAGATACCTTGGCTTCCCTTCTCTAAGTCTCCATCCACCAGGTCAAATGGTTGCTATCCTAATGCAGCATTAGCAACCTGGGGCCATGACCCCCCAATTTCAGCATGTCACCCCATTACTTTGAGGACCAGAACACTGGGAGCTCCCAAAAATTTAACTCCCAGGTCCTTTGTTTCCCAAAGCAGAAATGCCAGATCCAGCTCCTGCAGTTGATGCATCTTTCTCTTTCCCTCCCATCATGAATGCTGATAAAAGTATAATCAGCCATACCCTGGCTGGCATGGTTAAGCTGGGGCTTCCCTTCCTGGATGTTGAAACAATAGCAAACAGGAGTTAAATCAGCATAATATTTGCCAAATCCTACTTGAGAATTATAATACCAAAGCTAAAAAAAAAAGGAAGTAGCCTTATATCTTCAAAATCACAACTGAACACTATAGATTTTACTAAAATTTTTGTAGAGGAGTTAAAAGAATAATTCATAGAAGCTGTACTAAAGTATACTTTTAAACACTCCTGTTCTTTCCAAATTTCTCCTTCATGCAGTAAACAAAGTAAGGCAACTTCTCTTATATCCTGGATTATCTGTGGAAACTCCAAATGGAAAATTTCATTTACTACCCAGGTTCAAGAATAGACCTGGACTGAGGCTCAGGGATTAAGAGAAACATCAAGACACAAGCACTTAATTAAAACCTTTTCACCCCACAACTCACAACTTTCAGACCAAAATAGACTATTCTTCATAAAAGGAATGTTGGTGAATAGTTTCTCCCATCTGGTTATCAAAGTATTATGATAAGAATTGGACCCTTTGATCTAAGGGGATAAAACTGTATCAGTTTTTGTAGTAGGCAATCTCACTTGAAGAATGAAATTATCCTTGTTAATCTCTTAGGATATATATGTCTCAGACCCGCACTTAAATACACAGGAGAAGGGACTCTCTTTTGGTCTTATCAGTGAAGAGTCAAGATGTTTTCAAGAAGGTCATGTGAAGGGAAGTTGTTCACATGGCTTTGCCCAAGCAACCCCAGCATAGGAGCTTGGAAAGGAAGTCTCAGCACAGGTTCTGGGGAACATGCCAATCCTGTGGGTAGCCAGCTTACTGTCAGCTGTGGGTCCTGTAGGGAGTAGGAAGAGCTTAAACCCCTGAGAACAACTCAGTTCAGGAAGAATGAGAGCTTGTGCTTTTAAAGATATATCATTTACATGATATATATTTATGTTTTCCCCCCTTTGGCTTTCCCCTAACATTTGTTTGTTATGAAAGTCCCAGTGAGAAGCAATCTGTGGAAGTAAATGTTATTTCAAGGAGGGAATGAGAAGACGTTTGAATTAAATTAGGATGATGTTAGGGAAGCAGCACCTTCCCTAACTCCAGGGTGGTGGTAGGCCATTGAGGAGTGGAAATTCAGATTCTCCCTTCAGGCCACATTTTGGAGTATTGAGTTTTATTTTATTAAGAAAAGTTTGCAGAAATTTACTTGCAGAACATAGTTGCTTCACACCAAGTCAGGATGTTTTCTTTTCCTGACCTTTATGTCAGGGAGGTTCCTGATGCTCATGCATCCACTGTCCCCTGCCAATCTCAGCTAGTACCCATTCCTGAAGGTCTGCTTAAACATGAAGATAGGACAGGGATGTTGCAATGCATCCTCTAGCCTAGAGGTTTAGCAATGATTTTTTGTATAGCTTTTCTCAAATAAAATTTTATAGGCACATCTTGGAAATGTTGTGGGTTTGGCTTAAGATCACTGCAATAACGTATCATGATAAAGTAAATAACATAACTTTCTGGTGCAATAATGTATCATGATAAAGTAAATAACATAATTTTCTGGTTTTCCAGTGCATATAAAATTTCAAATTATACCAGTACACTATGCCATAGTATGTTATAATAATAAGATAATTATAATATACAGTATATAGTATTGTATAACATACATAGTACTGTAAACTATTTAAGAATTACATAAATACATACATTAACTTTAATTAATTTTTAATTGCAGTAATATTAGGATATGCCTATCAGATATTGTCAAAACAGCGCCCGCACCACCCACTCACCTATATTCCACCACCACAGACCATAGTCCTTCTTTTCCTCTTTGATCTTATCTCCCTCACCTTCTTTGATGATTCAGTTCCATAATCAGCTATCAAGGATTTGTTTTTCAGCTTGTCTTTGTCTGAATATTAATTTACTTACTTTATAGTCCCAATATTAGTGACAGTATTTGATATTTATCTTCCTACTTCTTATACTCCACTTAACATTATCCTTTCAAGTTCCATTCATGTTGCTGCAAGTGCCATGTTTATCTTTTTTGTTCACTGAGTAGTATCCCACCCAATGTACATACCTTAATGAAAAAAATCAAACAACACTGGAAGTTTGTTTAGTGTGGCGACCTGCACCAAGGATCTTAGCTAGATCTTCTGAATAACTCAAAGTTCCTATGTCAGCACTTGCTGCTACATCCATCACATACATTGCTATGGAGATGCTTGTTAAGTCTTGTTAACTATATTCTGCTCTTTTCACATGTTTCTTCTGAGGCTTCCTTACCTCTTAGAGCATTTGTAGAATTGAGAAAAGTTAGCATCTGCTCTGGATTAGGCTTTGGCTTAAGGGAATGATGGGACTGATTTGAGCTTCTATACAGACAACTGAAACATCAGGAATCAGATTGTTTCACTTGATTATCACTTACATTTTCACTAGAAGGGAAATAGGCTCAGGTACTTTCTCCTATTAGCCCAGATCTCTCTTATACCTTGGCCAACTGGTAAATCTTTCCCTTCACATGGGGCAGAATATGGAGGCATTGTGGAAGGGTGTCTTTTTTGCCTCTCTGAGACCTGAAATCAAGATCTTACTCTGGCTCTGGGTCAGATCCACATGATCCATGACAGTCAGATATAATCAGAACAGACCACTAGATATTCATCAGCAGCAGAAATAATCCATTGTATTAAACCAAGGAGCACAGTCTAGGAACTGGTAGCAGAGTTTCAAAATCTCACAGGCAGGAATTTTATGTTTAACTTGGCATATACCCATCTGTGGGCTCCATTCCTCACCTCTCCCACTTACCTCAGACAGAAGAGAATTGGGAGGTAGAAATCTCACTGAAAAATGACACCTTGAACTTCTAGGAAAGAACCTAAAATTATATAATGGAAAAAGAAGGAAATGATAAATTCAAAGATAAAGAAGCAAGGTGACTTGCTTTTAAGTAACTTGGTAAGACATAGAGCAAATAAGAGACTAGACCTTCTTCAAATTCCCATATTCCCATATTCCATGAAAACTATTGCACTGATATAACTTGATTTCACTATTCTGTTTTCTAGGCAGAAAATGAGTATATCACAGCTCAGGTTGTTATTGAGGATGAAGACCAGAGTTGACAATCGTTAAGATCAGGACCCACACTAATTATAAACATGGACTTCACCAACCCAGGCAAACGGTAACCAAACCAGGAGCAGTTGGCAAGTGGTTCAAGCTATAAGTTTCTTCCCTTAGCACAGTGTGAATGAGGCATCACTGGCATCTCAAGCCCAGATATTTATGTTCTCACTCTTCCCATTAATTACTGCATCACCATCACTTAAATCCCCTGACTTCCCTCATAATAATATAAATATTTAAGGTTATAAAGGTTTTTGTGAATCCATCTGAAACTTAAAATAATTTAGCATACATATGTATGGATATATATATATTTTCTCTATTTTTTTTTTTTTTTGAAACTGGGTCTCACTATTTTTGCCTGTGGAACCGCAGGCTCTGGTTGCCCGGGGTACCACAGACTCCAGCAATTCCCAACCTCAGTTTCCCTGGTAGCTGGGATTACAGGCGCGCGCCACCATGCCAAGCTGTTTTTTTGGAAATAGGTCTCGCTATGGGCCCCAGGTGGGAGACTCAAACCACGATCCATAGCCCCAGCCGCTTCATAGGCTGAAGCTTACAAGCACGAGCCACCGTGCCTGGCCCTATTTTCTCTAACTATTAACTTCTATTTTGAGCTATCATTCTATGATAGCTATAGTGGTAGAAAGTTTAAATCCACCAATGTGAATATGTCTACTTTCCCCAGGAAAGCATATAAATATTCTTCAAAGCTTAGATGGAAGTGCGAGTTGCATTTTATCCACAAGGTTATGTTTTGAACTGGCATCTACTGATATATTCAAGGATCCCTTGTATCCTTGATCATCTGTCCACACAGGTTGCTTCTGGCTCATTATTCATTCATATCTGAAAGCCTGTTTGGAGCTATGGATCTCTTTCCTACATCTGTACCCGTCGACATCTCAAAAATTATTCTATAATGGGGATGAGGGGAAAGTGATACCTCTCTCTAAAATGCTACCTACCTGCACATAATAAACAATCACTTCTTTCTGAAGATCTTTACAGTTCCTGGACACTAATTTTCTTTATTTTTGGTTCCTATAATGTCTTATCAGAGTGTTTTGGGTTATGGAAACAGAGTATACCCTACAGTTGGTGACTAGAAGCATAAGTTTACATGTTACTTCCCATAACAAGATATCTGTAAGGATGTTTGTGTATAAGAGGATACATTTTTCAGCAATGACAATGTCTCCAATGATACAGATATTCTCCACATTTCTTTGTGCTCTTCTTCAAGTAAGGACAGCCACCTCAGACCTTTTCCTTATGATTGAAGGTGGTTGTTGTTACCTTAGACAGCTTCTTATATGATTGCTTCAAAGGCAGTAGAAAAATCTCCCTTATCAAGATTTAAATTT
>PVHY01034561.1:0-10374 GCA_004024945.1 Uropsilus gracilis | reverse complement strand
GGGCATGGTGGCGCATACCTGTAAGCAGCAGCCTAGGAAGCCACGGCCGGGGCCAGGGATTGCAGGTCTTGCCCCACTTGAGGCAATGTAGCAAGACCTAATTCCAAAAAAAATATAGCTGGGAATGGTGGTGCACGCCTGTAACCCCAGCTACCTGGGAAGCTGAGGCTGCAGATTGCGTGAATCTGCAGTACCCCGGGCTATGTGAGCCTATGGTTCCACAGGCAAAAATAGCAAGACCTACTCTCAAAAAAAAACCCCAAAAAACAAAAAAATAAAAATAAAAAACTCTATCTGGACGGGCACAGTGGCACATGCCTATAAGCGGCAGCCTAGGAAACCAAGGCCGGGGCCAGGGATCACGGTTCAAGTCCTGCCGGGGGCACATAGCAGGACCTAGTTCCAAAAAAATATAGTTGGGCATGGTGGCATGCGCCTGTAATCCCAGCTATCTGGGAAGCTGAAGCTGAGGACTGCTTGAGTTTGTGGTACCCTGGGCAACTGCGGTTCCACGGGCAAAAATAGCAAGACCTAGTCTCAAAAAAAAAATAAATAAATAAAAATAAAAAGCGCTATCTTTTCCGCATATGTTGCAGGACATAGTTTGCAGGATCTGTGCCTTCTATAAGACTGAAATCATGGCAAGCCTAGTCACTGATGCCAATTCCTGTTCAATGCTATTTAAAAATATTTCAGCTTTCATACTCTCACAGGTAGAATAACTTAGGTGCTGGCCACAGGTAGAGAAATTGCTTTGCTGCTCTTATACTGCAAGTTAATGTCTAAACTGTTAAAGCAATATAAAGGGATTCTAAGGTGTAACCCACTTGTGCAGTTCCAGTGCCTGGAGAAGATAACCTCAACTCATCAAGTGGTAATTTGTATAATAAATTATGAACCTATGGGAGAAAACATCTCTCTCTTAATTTAATTTTTCTTCATACTGGGAAAGGAGTAGCATTGGTTAATTTTATCTTAGAACCCCACTTTCAAGTATGAGTGCTTTTCAAGAGAATATGGCATTTTAAGAATCACAGGCTTAAAAAATGAAGATCAAAATTCCTTAGCATGAAAAATCAAAGTCCAAGTTTCCTACTCCCACCCTTTAATCTTCTCAGCTTCTTTTGGAATCTAATGAACTCTGAGCCAGGGTACCTTTGACATTTGATGTCCTTCTTTGACCCTATGACATCTGATGTCCTTCTCTGGACCGAGAGGCCCTAAAATCTTTTTCTGGACCAAGAGGCCCTGAAAATGGGAAAGGAAGGAGACCACCACAGACCAGAGTTTCCACAATCTGAAGGAAGGGTGAACACACTGCCTCAGTTTCCTCAGGATTTACAAGGAATGCCCTCAAGAATACTCTGGACACCCCGCCCCTCCCCCCAAAACAAGCACTCTCAAAAAAGGAACAGGAAAAGGAAAAACTCCAACAAGGAACCATTTCTATCAGATGATAGCCTATTCTCTCACCACACATTTTTCCTCACCTTTTAAAATTAACATACACACATATGTAATGCATGCATGCACATATAGCATATATACAGTATTTTATATGTATGTGCATATATGTCCATATACACGTATAGATTATATGTATAATAACAAGCATATTATACTAAAGGTAGGTTAATGGTCTGTGAAATAACTTTCATTTTTTTTAATCTATGTGCTGTTTTGGGTCAAGTTCAAAATACATTTATTATGGATTTAGATTCAAGTTTTGTTTTTTGGTTTTTTTTGAGACTAGGTCTCGCTAATTTTGCCTGTAGAACCTCAGGCTCACGTTGCCCAGGGTA
Organism: Uropsilus gracilis; assembly: GCA_004024945.1. Taxonomy (NCBI): domain Eukaryota; kingdom Metazoa; phylum Chordata; class Mammalia; order Eulipotyphla; family Talpidae; genus Uropsilus; species Uropsilus gracilis. The sequence continues at coordinate 8,572 of PVHY01034561.1, read as the reverse complement.
CCACAGATTTAAGCAATCCCCAGCCTCAGCTTCCCAGGTAGCTGGGGTTACAGGCGCATGCCACCATGCCCAGCTATATTTTTTTGGAACTAGGCCTCGCTACGTGCCCCTGGCAGGACTTGAACCACGATCCCTGGCCCTGGCTGCAACTTCCTAGGTTGTTGCTTACAGGTATACGCCACCATGCCCAGCCAGATTCAAATTTTGAAAGATGTATCTTGTGAGATTCCCACCCAAGATAAACACTTAAGTTCTATTTTCATCTGGAATTTATTTTTATAAGCAAGATAGGAAAGATTCAGTTTTATTTTCTTTTATACAAATGACATGCTTGTATCATCTATTAAAAATATATCTTTTCCCATCAAACTGAAATCAAATTTTGCCATTATAAATTCTCATTCATATAAGAATCTACTTATGAGTCTGTTCTGTGCAACCTGTTTGCCTACTGCTATGCAAATACCATATGATTTAAATTCACTTACTTTACAACATATTGAAAGACCCTTCCACCTGCACTGTTCTTTTTCAAAACCCTAGAGGTTATTTACTTTTCTGTATAAAATTTAAGATGATCTTACCCAATTACAAAAAAAAACTTGCTATAATTCTCACTACTTATTCCACTTCCCCAACTTCACCTTCTACTGCTACTTTCACATACACACCACACATCAAAAGCAACAGCCATGAAGAACTACTCTAACTCAACAAGTTTTTCCATACCCTAATATACTTACGCTACTCCCACTGAACTGCCATCCCATTCTTTGTTTACCTTACTTATCCTTCAATGCGTACTTTAAAAAATGTCCTCTCTCTGGTAAAGCTTTTCTTGACTACTCATACTACCACTCTGCCCAGCTCTGAGGGCCTATTACGGCTGAATATCAAGTGTCCGGCTGAATATCAAGTGTCACATGAACTTATTCATTAGTTATGTAAAGATATCTTTTCCACAACTGTGTCAACCTTCTTTGAATCTTTGCTAGTCTCTGATAATGGATACTAAATAAATGTTTCAGAATATCAAAGTTTACCAAAGGGAACAAGGAAGATGTTAGGTGTTCCCATTATTCAATTAAAGCCCAATATTTTGCATGTGTAGACAAATAAAAAATTTTTAAAAGTCCATCTGTTTATAGCAAAATATTAGTATTAGGAGAAAAATATTGGATGATTCCAAACATTTAAGGAATATCTTACACGTCGCATCCATTCCAGACAACACATTATTAGAAGAAAAAATGTTATAAGAAAAAAAAATGCTCTCAAACTCAACTTCTCTGCTGTATGGCTGTATGCACAAGAATCTGAAGGGGAAGGGAGGTTTTGGTTGAAATGCAGTTTCTATGACCCCAAATTGTGATAAACCTCAATTATACAGGCTTCGGTTTCAGCCTAAGAATCTATGCTTTTAAAAAACAGGATTCACCTCTCCCAATTTTGAAAACACTGGAGTATCATTTTTTAAAAACACATTATGAAAGACAATCAAAACAAGCTTAGTTCTCAAATTCTTACTTAAAACTCTTTAAAGTAGCTGGGCGTGGTGGCTCTTGCCTGTAAGCTTCAGCCTATGAAGCGGCTGGGGCTAGGGATCATGGTTTGAGTCTCACTCAGGGCAACACAGCGAGACCTAGTCCCAAAAAATAGCTGGGTGTGGTGGTGCGCACCTGTAATCCCAGCTACCTGGGAAGCTGAGGCTGGGGATTACTTGAGTATGTGGTACCCTGGGTACCCTCACATGAAATAGTGAGACCTAGTCTCAAAAAAAAAAAAAAGAAAGAAACTTATTTAAGAAAATTTCACTCTTTAAATGTACTAGCAGTGTTTAAGCCCAGAGTGCTCATCACCACCACCCCTCCCCCACCTCGTCATGTCACGCATTCAGTGGGAATGGGTCCCAGAAGTTCAGGCTTCTTTTCATTGGTTCTCACAAAGTGTGTTTCTTTGGGTGGAGCAGGCTGGTACTTCAGTTAAATCCAAATAACCTTTTTTTAAATTTTGCAATTTTCATATAATATTGACCATGTTTGGCCAGGTGCAGTGGTGTGTGCCTTTAATCCCAGCTTGGGAGGCTGAGGCTAGGAATCATTTAAGTTTGCTGGTTTGAGACTACCCCAGGCAACATAGCAAGACCTAGTCTCTTAAAAAATAATAATAATAACAATAATAATATTGGTCACATTTATATGGTTATCATTCCCCTTAGGTATGGCCCTACCTTCCATATTGTACCCTATGACCCTACCCTATTCCCCCCTCCAGTCACTCCAGCTCATCAAGTTGCAAGTTGCTGGTCCATGTTTGGCCCACTGTTCTTTTTTTTTTTTTTTTTGGGGGGGGGGATAATGCCCTTTTATCCTGGTGTGTGAACTTGCACTCCTGGACAGCAACAGACCAGGCTGCTCAGATACGAGCACATTAGGAACTTTTTGTAGGGCAAATGCATTGTGCAGTTTTCCAGGATCTTTTCTGGTGTCTGTCATGTGGTGCTGCTTATGTGCCATATAGTTCTAATATCTTGGTTTGGGAGCTCAACTCCCAGCCGCAGGCAGTCCAGGCATTCCCTGCTGGGGACAGACATGCCCAGGTGGTTGGTCCAGCTCCTCTCCTTTCTCATGGGGCCAGAGTCACATCTCTGTGGCTTTCTTCCCCCATTGATTGGTAAAGAAAGGCATCTCACATTGCACAGAACTGTGGACCAGGAGTTTGGTTCCCCAGCCCTGGAGACGATGCAGGTAGAAATCTGTGACAAGTCACCTCAATTGCTGGTCTCACAATCTTGTCTCAGTGGTTCCGAACACGCTGCTTGTCCAACCCAGGTGGTGAGAGTATCCAGAGCCATTATTACTTCCTTTCCTCTCCATTGTATCTGCAGCTGGAGAAACTGGTTTTTTTCATTCCAGTGCAGATCTGATTGAGGTTGGACTAAACCAGAGGGGGATAGCCCCCTATCCCAAGCCCCAGCAGAGGTGCCCAGCATCCACCCTGCCCCAAATCCAAATAACTTTCTCTTTGACTTTCTTTACTTTCTGGTGATTTTCTTTCGCACATTTCCAAAAGTTATGTTGACTCTTAGAGTATTTCATATGCTCAATACCAACATAATTTTCTTGGCAAAAAAATGTTGCCTTTTGCTAGTTTACAACAATGCCAGCTGCACAGTGGGTAACTATAACAGACTCAGTTATCTGTGTGGAAAAATTTTTTTTTTTTTTTGAGACGAGGTCTTGCTATTTTGCCCATGGAACCACAGGCTCACGTTGCCCAGGGTATCAGGGACTCAAGTAATCCCCAGCCTCAGCTTCCCAGGTAGCTGAGATTACAGGCGTGCACCACCATGCCCAGCTATTTTTTTGGAACTAGGTCTCGCTATGCTGCCCCGAGCAAGACTTGAAACCACAATCCCTGGTCCCCAATGTGGCTTCCTAGGCTGCTGCTTACAGGCACGTGCCACCGTGCCTGGCTGGAACATTCCTTTTTCAACAGTGCTCATCACCTTGATATCTGTATCACTTTTCTTGAAAAATCTGTAATATATGTGGCCAAAGGATCAACTCCATGCTTCCAAAGGCAGGCCTCTTTCTCCTCTTTGTCTGTGTTAGTTTGGAAGACAGTGGTTCCAATCAAAAGGCAAATATATAACATTTAAATGACTAAGTGCAAGAAAGTGAAATAAATGCTTTCAAGAAACACATACAGTAAAAAAGCATAGAAAGGATGCAATGAAAAAGATGGGCTGAAATATAAAAAAAGGGTGACAAGGTGGTAGGAGAACCTCAGGGTATACAAGAATCTAAGAAATATATGTATGGGCAATCAATTCAAAAGTAAAAATTAAAAAATATATAAAACATAAAAGAAAAAATGCTAAACTATAACAAAAAAATAAAAAATTAAGACAAAGATGTGCGATATTTTTAGGGAATTAAGTAAAACAATGAAGAACAATACACACTGGAAAAAAGGAATGAATTAAACATAAAATAAAGCAACTAGATACTTTTTGTTTTGTTTTGTTTTTGTTTGTTTGTTTTTTGAGACTAGGTCTTGCTATTTTTGCCCGTGGAACCACAGGCTCTCATTGCCCGGGGTACCACGGACTCAAGCAATCCCCAGCCTCAGCTTCCCAGGTAGCTGGGATTACAGGCGTGCACCACCACGCCCAGGTATTTTTTTGGAACTAGGTCTCGTTAGGTGCCCCAGGCGGAACTTGAACTGTGATCCCTAGCCCCGGCCGCTTCATAGGTTGAAGCTTACAGGCACAAGCCATGGTGTCCTGCCTCAACTAGATACTTTTATATCTATCAAGGTAACAAATGATTAAAAACTCAATTCTGATTAGGAGGTAAGGCCAACAGGACACACTCAAGAACTTAGAGCAAAGATTTCTCAATAGGAAAAAACTGTCCCCTATGCAGCATTTTGAAAATACTGAGTGTCTTTCTGGTTAACACAACAGCACATGCTGTACTTACAGGTAGACTTCGTGCAATGCAGGAGACAGTTCTACAGAATGAATAACCACGCTATATCTCACATGACTTTCAAATGTCTGCCAGGGATGTGAGGGCGATCTGGCTGCGACATCTGTCACCCCATTGATCGCCAGGGTTGATTCAGCTGATCTGGCTGGCTAGGCGGGTGTCCCCTTCCTCCCTCACCGCTCCATGTGCGTCTCTCCCGAAACTGCCCGCTCGGTCGAAGAGGACGGCCTTCCCCAATAGAGACGGACCGTTCTTCGTTCTTCGGACCGTTCTTCGTTCTTCGGTCGAGGGTATACAAGTAGCTGCGCTCCCCTGCTAGAACCTCCAAACAAGCTCTCAAATGTCTGCCAGAAAATCATTTTGTTCCTAATCATCTAAGTCTAAAAATCTAAATCTCTTCTACACATAAGGACAAAATATTTGTGCCTTTTGAACATACAATGAATTTTCCAATAATGCAATTCATTGTATAAACTGAGGGAAGATTGAACTTGTTTATGTTTAGAACTTTCTTCTACCAAGAATTGTTCATTTCAGAAAAATCACATCACCAAAGACCATGCTACTTGTGGCATTTGACTTACTAAGATCCACAATCACAAGTAGTACTGTATACTTAGTTAGTCCTTACTTCAAAACATCACATATTTTAAGAATATCAAATTATTGTTTGTTTTCTCAATTTAAGCAGATATTAAGTACCTGACAATTCCATTCAGGCCTCTAGTATAGATATACCATACCAATTTTATTCAATACTAACTTCCTGATAATAAAAATTTGTTTTTAAATTGTTATAAAGTTTCACTTATTTTTTTTAAATTGTATGTGCTGGAGGGTTATAAATCATATATAAAACTCAGGGTGATAAAATGGTCACTACCAAATACTCAGTCTGATAAGGCTAAGAACCACAGATCAAGGTACTAAATATAAGTGTAAGTAAAGAAGTGGCTCTGAACTATGGCAACTAGAGAAATCTCTTTAAAGGGTATTGCCAAACTCACACCAAACCCCAACTATTATCCTGAAGGAATGTAGACCTAGTACTGACAGATAATCCAATTTTTCAAGAAAAACAGAAAATCTGGGTATTTAAGTCTTCTACTTTTTAAATGTTGGCAACTAATTCAAATTAAACACACACAATGAAAACTAAAAGGAACTCAAACGTGGGTCAATCTATACCTCAAATCAAACAAAAGGCATATACTAGCTCTGGTAACTATTTGTGCCTCATTCTTGTGGACAGAGGAAAGGGAGACATACATATTACTTTATTCCAATAGTAAACTTGGAAATTTAACATTAATGTCAGTAGCCATTAAGAAACAAAATTAAGTCTAACACTTGCTCAGGATCACATCAAATAACAGAATTGGAAGAAGAAACTCCAGCCGGGCGCAGTGGTGGGCTCCTATAATCCCAACTACCTGGGAGGCTGGGGATTGCTTGAGAGTCCACAGGATTGGGACTACCCCGCGCAACGTAGCAAGACCTAGTCTCAAAAAATAAAATAAAATAAAGCACAATTTAAAAAAAAGAAGAAACTCCACCTCCTGCCTTGAATATCAAAGCTCCTTTTCCTTTTGTTCTGACTCCATACCTCACATAGGATAACTTGAACAAGTCATTTGGCATTTCTTTTTGATAGTTTCTTCACTGGTAAATCAGGGAGAATACCTGCAGGAGCTCACTAAGGTGACTTGAGAGGAGGACTAAATAAAGCAATGTAAGTCAACATACGCTGAGATGTGGGAATGCAAAGTACGCATTATCAGGCTAGCTTTGCTTTCCTCAGGAAAATCGGTTGAGGGTGCCAAGGCACTGAGTAGATAAGTGAACTCTGGGATTTTAAGGCAAACAAGTACATTCAAGTTAATCTTATAAAACTTTGTAAGGACCATATTTTATATTTCTGTTGTAGTCCTAGTGGTTTCACAAGTAAAATATCAACCAAGCTTAGCCAAAAAAGGAACATATTCACCTATACACCAGATTTTAACTGTCAGGGAACCTATCAAATACCTGAATTACAAGAAAGAAAGACAGGTTCTGTCTGCATTCTTCCCCAGAATTAGAAACAGTTCTTTTTTTTGCTGGTCTAATAAAAAAAAAGATATCCTGCCTGTTCTGAATAGCAGCAGTACAGTTCTCACTTTTCATGCTTCAGATCTGCTCTCTCCAATACAGTAGCCATATCCATATGTAATCACCGAGATTTATATTACTCAGTTCCTTGATCATTACTAGCCACATTTCAAGTGATCAACAGCTATATGTGGCTAGTGGCTACCATACTGGACTGTGCAAAGACAAAATAGTTACATCACTAAAGAAAGTATTCTTTGATAGAGCTGCTGTAGGAACTAAACTTTCACTTTTATTACAACCCAGGAGATATTATTTATCTTGACACCCCCCTATTTACATAGCAAAGTACCTATCATACACCAAACACTCACTATCTCAAAGACAGTAGACCACTGTATCCACTTCTCCTAACCCAAAACACACACACACACACACAAACACACACTAAAGACATTCTCTCACACAACCATGTAAGGTTGAAATGGATACTGCATCTAGAGAAAAGAGGGCTGCATTCTAGTCCTAGATGTGCTAACGGCCACAATACAATTTTGGGCAAGTTACCTACTTCCTTCATCTATAAAAACTCAGAATTAGATTCCATGTACCTTAACTCTAAAACTTTAATTATCTTGCAACAAAGAAAATCATGTATTCTAACTAAAAGACCTTCACACATGTCAAGGAACACACTTGCTAACATTGATAAGTATCTCAAATTAAAGACTCCATTCCTAGGTCTCTAGGTCTCATGATAAAAATCACTCTTGGCCTTTAATTGAGTATGTGGAATTTTTCACCTTTACTTTGGGGATCAACTAGAGATTTAAACCTCAGGCTTAAAGACTGAGTTTTTTCTATGTGATAAGGCCAGAACTGGATACACTGTTCATATCTGATCAGGAAAACAAGGGCAAGTTTCTTTAGTATCTGGACTTAATACAAAGTGTCCCATCAGTTTCTATATTGGTTTAGAAAAAAAAACGATTTTTAAATAAAATTGATACAATATAATATTTCTATAATAATGTTTACAGTGTAAAGAACAGCATTTAAAAAATAAAATAAATAAAAGCCTTGAGGAAAGTCAAAACAAGCTAAGCACCAAAATGAAGCGCACAACTATGAACAGGAGGGAAAGGGGGAGAAGGGGGGGGGCAAACCCTTGAGATTACAAAGTTGTGAAATTTATATATAAATAAAAAGGAAAAAATAATAAAAAATAAAGAACAGCATTATATAAACGTGCTTTTATTCAGTCTACATACTTCATAACTATGTAACTTCTATCTGAAAATCTTCATTTTCTAAAAACCTCTCCATAATGACCTTCACACATACTAACTTTTATAAACCTTACACGATTTTAAGAACATATAATCAGAATTATTGGACTGTCTTCCTTTAAAATTTGTAAATATGTTGAGCAATAGCAGTTCAGGCACTGTATATATAAAAAATACATGCTAAGTTTGTCAACTCTTCTAAGATCAAGGCTTTACTCTTCACTAAGTATTTCTTATATCATTTCTCCTGGTGGAAAGGATAAACTATTCAGCAATTCCATTTAGTGGATAATAACTAAATACCTTTTTTGAAAAGGCCGGGGGAGGCATATGCAAAGACTGAAGGGCAATAAAAATGTTTCCACTACAAATTCCACTGTTTCTATGATAAAAATCAGGCATTAAAAATCCACCAGAATTAATTGCAGTTAGCCCCACATAATGCCTTATGAGTGATAAGACCTCAATATGTTCAACAGCTAGATGGAGAAATTAACAAAGTTTACTATAGCATTTCCAAGCAAAAAGAACAAAACTCTATAGGCTACTACTAAATACTTCTTAGAAAAAATGGAAATAAAGAAGTGTGTGCAGCATGAAGTCTATGACATAAAAGGAACTCAAGCACTACTCAGTTAAACCTTTGTTAAGTCTATATTTCAAAGCACTAGGAGGTACAGAGAATGAAAAAATTAT
>PVHY01034560.1:0-10376 GCA_004024945.1 Uropsilus gracilis | reverse complement strand
ATGGGGGCCTCGAGGAGCGGGGGGTGCTGGCCCCGGTGCTGGGCCTCCCACCTCCGCCTGGAGCTGGAGATCCAGCTCCACGTACCGCCCCGCCCCCCGGCTCCGCACCCCGGCCCCTGGCCCCGGGCCCTCCCCGCTGGCCATGGTGGGGCCGCAGCTGTGGGAGCGCGTGAGGAACGGCGCCCCTGAAACGATGGCGCCTGGAGAACAAACCCAGCCCCTCCCGGCTCCCCAGCCCCTGCGGGTCCCTGGGCCGCCCCCGGGGAGGGGTCGCAGCCCCCGCACGTCCATGGCCGCCGGCTTCGAGTGAGCTTCCGGTCACTCTCCCGCAGGGGCGGTCGCCTCCCGTGGCCGGGGTGTGGCCACCGCTGAGGACGCGCTTCGCCCGAGGCCCAGGCCGGTGCATCCTCCCTGGCTTTGGTGCCCCGACCCAGCCCCGCGCCCGCGCCGCCTTTCCAGCCCGCGGTGGCCAGCGCCGAGGGCCCTCCCGGCCACGGCCCGGCCGGCTGGGGCCGCCTGCGCTGGGGGCCCAGCGCCCGGCCCTGCCCGTCTCTGCTCGGCCCTGAGCTCCCCCGCTGCAGCCGGGTGCCCACTGACCCTGGAAGTGGAGGTCGGTGCAGCTGGCGTCCGCGTGGCACTGCCCGTTGTCCTGCAGGCAGCGGTCGACGGGCAGCTGCTCCGGCTCGCACTGCAGCCCGTCTCCCACATAGTGGCTTTTGCACTCACACTTCTGCTTGCCCTGCGGACGGGGGCGGGGTTGGAGGCCAGGCCAGGGCCGGGACCCCCGCGGGCAACGCCGCCCGCAGAGACGCCCAGGGGGCCCGAGGACCAGGCCTTCCTGGAGGCCGCGGGGTGGACGCCCGTCTTGCGGCAGCTCCGGCCCACGAGGCCACACGGCCTTCCCGGCTCGGGGCGGTCAGTTCCCTGACCCTGGGCGGTGCTGCGCTCCCGGCCCCTCCCCCACACCGGCCCCAGGCCCCGCCCCCGCCCCACCCCCCATCCTCAGCCCTCCGGCAGGCGCTGATGACCCTTCCCTCGATGGGCGGGTGACCTCGTCTCCTCCCCGGCCACCCGCGGGTCCCCGCCGTCTCCCTCCAGTGTGCGTCCTGATCTCGGTCACCACAGCGGGACGGCGGCCGGTCCCCGACTCTCCACCGCGGGCCCACGTGGCCTTGCTCAGAGCCGCGGGCTCGGGCAGAGCTAAGAGCCCACGTGGGCGCGGCCAGGAGCCGGACGCAGCCGGACGCGGGTCTCACGCGCCTTCCGGCCAAGGGCCTTAGACGCTGCACCCCGCTGGCCACTGACGCCGCGGGGAGACCGGGCGGGGGGGGGGCGTGTCCGCAGGGGACCCGGGAGTGGCCGCAGCTGCCCCGGCCGAGGGACGCTCACCGGGCCGGTCATCCTGCAGGTGGCGTGCTCGTGGCAGCCGCCGTTGAGGCCGTCGGCGCAGCGGTCGATCTCGGTGCAGGTGCGGCCGTCGCCCCTGTAGCCGCGCGGGCAGCTGCAGGAGACCTGGGTGCCCTTCTGCGCGCACCGCGCCACCGCGGCACAGCCCCCGTTGTCCTGCCGGCAGAAGTCCACCACTGCGGGGGAGGGGGCGCTTGAGGGCGGGCGCCCAACCCGGCGCGAGGGCCCCGACCACGTGCCGTGTCCCTGCGTGGCCGGCTCCGCGCTGGGCTCCGCCCGCCGGGCCACGCGCTGGGCCGCTGACGTGCACGTGGGGGCGGAGCGGGGCGGGGTGCAGGGGCTGGGCTCCTGGGGGGACAGGCTGCCCCCCCCACGGGCGCGCAGAGCAGGGGCGGGGCCCGGAGTCAGGCAGCCCAGAGGGCTGGCCGCAAGCCCATGCCCCCCGCCCCCCGCGGCCCTTCCTCGTGGCCCCGGCGCCCCCGCTCGGGGTCAGCGGTCGCCCGCTGGCATCCCTGGCCGCCTGTCCGCCTGGCCACCGGGGGCAGGGTGGCCGCTGACACCGGGGAGGACGGTGAGAGGCCCCACCCTACGGTCGGCCAGCGCGGGCCTCCGGCAGCCGGCCACAGCCGCAGGGACGCGCGAGCTCGTCTTGCGGAGGCTCCGCAGACGGGACACGGCAGCACGTGGCCCGCGTGCACGCCCGGGTCCCAGCTCTCCCGTCCCTGGACGACACTGGCCCCCGGGGCAGAAACACTGTGACACGAGGTGCTGCCAGCGTGCGGGCAGCTCCGGGGGCCGGCGGGGCGGGGCGGCCGCCCGCGAGGGCGCTGAAGGTCACGGGAGGGCAGCATCGCCGGGCTGGCCCGGGCGGGCAGTGGAGATGGACTGGGCGGAAGGGGAGGTGGCCAGGGCGGGAAGTGGAGGTAGGTTGGGCAGGAAGTGAGATGGCCAGGGCGGGAAGTGGATGTGGCCCCAACAGGAAGTGGAGGTGGCCCCAGCAGGAAGTGTATGTGGCCTGGGCAGGAAGTGGAAGTGGCCTGGGCAGGAAGTGGAGGTGTTCCAGGGAGGAAGTGTATGTGGCCCGGGCGGAAGTGGAGATGGCCCAGGCGGAAGTTGAGGTAGGTTGGGCAGGAAGCGAGATGGCCCCGGCAGGAAGTGTATGTGGCCCGGGCAGGAAGTGGAGGTGGCCCCGGCGGGAAGTGGAGGTGGCCCGAGTGGGAAGTGGAGGTGGCCCGGGCGGGAAGTGGAGGTGGCCCGGGTGGGAAGTGGAGGTGGCCTGGGTGGAAGTGGAGGTGGCCCAGGCGGAAGTGGAGGTGGCCCAGGCGGAAGTGGAGGTGGCCTGGGCGGAAGTCGAGGTAGCTAAGGCAGGAAGTCGAGGTAGGTTGGGCAGGAAGTGAGATGGCCCTGGCAGGAAGTGTATGTGGCCCGGGCGGGAAGTGGAGGTGGCCTGGGTGGGAAGTGGAGGTGGCTCGGGTGGGAAGTGGAGATGACCCGGGCAGGAAGTGGAGGTGGCCCCGGCAGGAAGTGGAGGTGGCCCGGGCAGGAAGTGCCCGCCCCCGGGCGCAGGGCACCCACCTGTGCAGGTGATGCCATCCCCTTCGTAGTTCAGGTCACACTCGCACGTGTTGTTCTCCCTGCAGGTGGCGTGGGCAGAGCAGGGGGGGCTGCACACGGGAGGCAGAGCTGCGAGCAGAGGGTCCCCGTTGGTCCCGTGCTGTGGCTGGCGGAGCCGGGGCCAGAGCGTCTGGCACGGGGTGGCCGCGTGTCTCTAAAGAGCCCCTGGTGGTGGGGGGAGGGGCCCCTCCCCCCCAGCCTCCGCTTGGCCTGAGGGCCTGGCGCCTAGAGCTGCTCCTTCACATCAAGAGCTGGGGCTGCAGCCGTGTCCAGACCCAAGTGCAGACGCGTCCCCTTTGGGGCAGAGGTGGACTTGGCCGCTCGGCGCTGCAGCCCTCGGGGCAGGGGCCTGGACACGACGGCCACGTCGGAAGGGGCATCCCCGGCCCTGGTGGGCGTCCGTGTGCCTGAGACGCCCGGCTCCGTGGGGAGGGGCCTGCGGGGCCGCAGGCGGGGGCGGGCAGCCGGGGTGGGGTAGGGGGCAAGGAGCCGAGACGCGTGGGGCGGGTGGTCAGCAGCGGTCAGCAGCCCTTCGGGCCCAGGGGGACGGTTAGGCCTGCTGGGCCCGGACCTCGCGCAGAGCACGTGGCTGGGGCGTGAGGGCGGCGGGCAGCGAGGGCCACGGTCACCAAGGCCGATGGACACGCTGGTGGCCGCAGCTCCTGGCTGACAGCCCAGTTTTGCCCGGGCCTGACTCCCTCCCCCCCGTAGGCCCTCGACACTGTCCCTGCCACGTGGGGGCCGCGGAAGGACAGGCACGCCAGGCTCAGAGGGCGGCTTCTCTCCGGCCGTGTCCAGCAGGGGCAAGCGGCAGCTCTGGACGCCCGGACGCTGCCCTTCCTGCGGCTCTCCTCAGCCTCGCGAGCAGACGTCCCCATGGCCACTCCCACCCGCCATCATCACTGCCCGGGTGGACTCTTCCCGCTGCCGGCCGGGGCCGGCGTGAGACCTTTGCATCGTCCCTCCTCGTCGCCAGGCCCTGGCCCTGAGGGCCCGTGTCCACGTTGCCCCTCCCTGGGCGAAGGGGCCCCGGCCCGGCCCTGCCATCGTAGCTCAGGGCTGCTCGGCCCGACCCTGGCTGCCTGTGCCCGGCGGGCCCTGCGCGTGGCAGCTGCCGCGGCCCACACACCTGCCTGCGTCTCGCAGAAGCGGCCGGTCCAGCCGGTCTCGCAGAGGCACTGTCCGGAGCCCGTGATGCCCTCGTCGCACTGGCCGTGGGCCGAGCAGCTGCAGACTGTGAAGCAGATGGACGCGCGGTCAGGGCCGGGCTGGAGCCCGCCACCGGTCACTGGTGGCTCAGGCACAGCAACCGGGCGGGCAGGGCGGGTGGGGGAGGGGAGCTGGGGCTGAGGCTCGTGGTGCCGGACGCCCAGGCACAGGTAATGTCCTTGGGGCCCAGGGGGACGATTCCGCCTCCAGGGAGCACATGGCTGGGGTGAGAGGGTGGCGGGCAGTGGGGTCGCGGGGGCAGCACGGCCCAGTCCACGGGCCCAGGGTGCAGGAGCTCCAGCCACAGAACAGGCACCGCAGGCGTGGAGGGCGCCCCACACACATGGGGGAGCCAGGGGTGGGCGGCACCCACAAGGGGGACAAGACCCCCTCGGGGCTCCCGCTGGAGAGAGTGACCTGACCGCAGCACCGCCGAAGCAGGCCCCTCCCCAGCCCCTGGACGCGCTGGTCTCCCTGCTGCTCTGTGTCCAGCCTGCTCCTCCGGCCCAGGCCTCTGCCCTCGCCCTCCTCCCACCGGGACGGCTGTGTCCAGGCCTGGCCACGCCGTCCAGGCCAGCGCCACATGCACGCCGGCTGCGGGGGGCGGTGGACGCTGGTCCTGAGGCTGAATCCTGGGCGTCCCCTGTCCGGCTGGGCAGGGTGGCGTCGGCCCATTCGGGCCCCTCCCCTGCCTCTGTGCGAACACGCTCCCCGGCACGTCTCTTACGGGCATCTCCTGCCCAGCTCGGCTCCCCTGACCCGCCGCAGCTCTGACCACCGTCCTGCGCTTCACTCACGGCCCCGGAGCTGGGGTCGGCCCTTCCGCACCCCGGCGTCCCCACAGCCCAGAGCCCGGCGCTTGAGCCGCCACGGCCCGCTTCGTGCCTCAGGGACCGCAGCCGGGGGGTGGGGGTCGGGGAGGGCGCCGAAGGGCACCAGAGCGAGGCTGGGGGCGAGGGGACCAGGGTGCTTCTGGGTGGCGGGCGTGGAGGAGGCCAGGGAGCACTTGGCTGCGGGGGGGGGGTGCCACGTACGCTGACAGTCTGGGCCGAAGCGCCCCGGCCAGCACAACTCGCACGCCGTCCCGTTGAAGCCGGTGTTGCACCTGCACTCTCCCGTGGCCGCGTACTGGTCGAGGCAGACGCCGCGGTTATTGCACGGGGTGTCCGGCCCCCCGGGGCAGGCTGGAAGAGACGGCACAGCAGCGCTCAGCGACCCCGTCCAGCATCTCTGGTCTCTGCGGTGGCCCCTCCCGGGTGGGGGCCCCACCTCCCCCCACCTCCCCCCAGGCCCGGGGTGTGTCCGGGGCGTCTCGACAAGCCACGCGCCCGGGACGTAGGCGCACGTGTGCCTGCTGCTACCTTGGCAGGGCGGTGCCCTGGGCACCGCTGTGCCAGGGGAGCCGGACCCGGCAGCCCTGGTGGGATGTGAGCTTGTTCTCCGCCTCCGTTCCCTGAGCTCTAGATGGGGCGGACGGTGACACGGGGCCACCTGGCCGCTGCAAGGCGGAGGTGAGGCGCGTGGTCCCGGGCGTTTGGAGGAGATGGTCAACACCCGCGCGACAGGGACGGAGAGGAGGCTGGGCGATGGCCCGGAATCCCCTCGGCCGGCCCAGGACGCGCGGGGCGTGCGGGAGGGCTCGGGCCATGGCTCCTGGAGAGCGTGGGCCCGCGAGCCTCCGCTTTCTCCCGGCAAGTGGGGACAGCCCCCCTCCTGGGGGTCGCTGCGGGGTGTGGGTGTCGGAGGCACGGGGAGAGGGGCGCACCCCAGCAGCCTCGCTCAGAGCAGCGGGCAGCACCAGCGCTGTGGTGCTGCTGTCGTCGAGAAGTGGGTCAGGCCGGGGCTAGGGGTGCAAGGCGGGCTCAAGCACCCGTCGGCCAGGAGCCCTTTCCCGGTGCGGCCCGAGAGGGACGTCGTGCGCCTTACGCAAGGGGGCGGGGGCAGAGCGCAGGAGCCAAGGGCCCCGCGGAGCCTCGGCAAACGGCCCAGCCAGGGTGGACGCCTTGCCAGGCCGGTGACCGCTGGGCTTATCTGTCACGAGCGAGTGTCCGTCTGAAGTCCGGTGTCCGGCACCGCGGGAAGAGCAACGGCATCTCCACGCGACGAGGGCGGAAGCGGCGCCGGGTGACAGCCCACGCTCGGCCGCCTCAGCTGTCACAACCAGACGGCACAGAGGAGTGTCCTCACCCTGGCAGTCTCTCCCGAAGTAGCCCTTGCAGCACTGGGGAACCTGGATGACCATGGCGCACTGCTCCCGGCAGCCTTCCAGCTGCCTCTTGAGCGTCGACAGGTTGTACAGACACTTCTGCTTCCGGCCCTGGAGGAAGAGCAAGGAGGGTGGGGCCCTCGGTCACCCACCTCCGGCCCTGGGCTCTTGGGCGGCGGCCTGGCCCTGGTGGACGAAGGGGGGCGGCGGGGGGGTGGGTGGAGCAGAGCTAGAGCCACGGAAGGACGATTTCTCTCCAGGGATGGACGAAAAAGACCTTTCCTGCGCACTTAAAAGCTTTATCCCCTTGCCTTTCTTGTCCTTCCCCCGCGTCTATAGTAACGTAACTGATTTATTGCAGCATATATTTTTTAAGCTGGTTTTCGAACGGCGCCGTCAGCGCCAGGCTCTCCTGCCACGTCCCTGAAGGATATAAAGGCGTTTCCCCCACAGGCGCTTCCTGCTGGAAAATGAACCCCCCATCCGCCCACCCCACGTGCTGCACACCCCGGGGGCCTGGTTTTCCCTTCCCTACTGCCGGGTGTGACCTTCCTCGTCCAGGGCGTTGGAGGGCCTGGAGCCTCTAACGACCGGCTCAGTGCATGCTCACAGAGCCTATGACTGTCATGGACTGTCTCAGTTTCCTCCGTCCATTTTCCTTCTTCCTGCCCACGGCCTCCAGCAATTCATGATGGTTCTACATACAGCCAAGGCACGCGTGCGCGCGCACACACACACACACACACACACACACACGAGAGGGTGGGGTCTGGCAGCGAAACACAGCAGCACCACCGCGCCGGGCATTACCTTTGGTTTGCTCCACTGCGGGCAGCTGGGCGTACGGCTGCAGCTCCCGCACTGGCCCTAGGAGGCAGGACAGGGACAGTCAGCGTCCGAGGATGCCGAGAAGCTCGGGTTGCCGCGGTGCATGTCTGGCTGCGCTGGCTAAGCGCGAATGAGGGCCGTCAGGGCCAACACGTTGCGACTTTGCTCTGGAGGCGTCTCGGGCCTCGTCTCCCTGTCTGGGTTCTCTGCGGTGAGGCGCTCCCTGGTACTGAGCGGTCACGCGGGATGCAGCTGGCCCGTCGCACGCTCGCTCCTTAGAGTGTATCAAGTAGGGGCCACTCTGTACAACAGGGACCGCTGCGGGGGCTGGGGTTTGGAAATGGTGACCTGAGCAGACCTTTGCGCATGTACTTTGGATGAGGCCGGACGCCCGGAGCAAGGTTCCTCATCTCTTACGGTGACCAGCATCTGGGCCATCTGGGCGCTTTGCTCAATGCCTACCAGTTGCCAGATGCTGAGACCCACGGGTGACGGGTTACGTCGCGTAAATCACTGCGGTTCTCATCTCATGAGAGACTCCGTCTCCAAACGGACGGAGCAGAGTTGGTGGGGATGCCTGGACTCTCGGGTTCCCACAGCAGAAGATGCGCGTGAGAGCGAATGGCTGACTCCATGAGGGGCGCTGGCTGAGTGGCGGGACAAAGGGAAAACCCTCCTTCGAGCAGAGCCTAGGGTCCCAGTTCAGCCGGGATGATGTTAAAGGGATGAGTGAAGACGTGGCCAGAGGGGTGGGTGGCACTGATGTTACACCCACATGCGATTCTTATCTTTTACAGCCTCCCTTGCCAACGCAATTCCCTGTGGTTTAACCTGACAGCAGCTTGGAGCTGTTTGTTGAATGAATGAGCGACTGAATGGACGGAGGTTTGCGAGCCGATGTCAGGATCCTGACACATGGTGGGACGCAGTAAGTCTTTCCTTGATGGCGAGGACGTGAATGGATGGGGGGGGGGAGGGTGGGAACATGGGAACTGCAAGCCCTCTGGAGGCGAGCAAGGTGATGAACACATCGCTCCATCCTCGGGTCTCTGAGTCCCGGGCTTTGGGAGGACTGGCCAGAGCCTTGGGGTCAGAGCCAGGTCCACGCAGGGTCATTAGGGTCATTCTCGGCCCCTCGGCCCTACAGCATCGCTTCGAACACTGACCGAGACCTCGAAGACGGAGAAAGTGTCACAGCGGCCCCCCAGGGCGGGATCGATGAGGAGACAGTCAATGCCGTAGGCCACCCCCAGGTCAAACAGGAGCTCTCTCTGCACAATCCTGCACGTCTGGCCGTTCAGGAAGAGCTCGCCCTGCGGGAGAGACAGAGAGAGAGGCGGTCAGCAACCTTCTCAGCGTTCTCTTCTTCCGAAGCCACGTACCACGGCCAGCACGACTCGCAGCGAACCAGGAAAGCCCTTAGCACGTAAGGCCAGTGTATTAGCATATATGCAAATAATTGTGCAAGACAGGCAACCGTGTAATGCTGAACGCTCATCACGTATGTGCCAGATACTGTTCCGCCTGTGTCCCCTGGGCAGGGTGTCTCGACCCTCAGCACGTAGGCTACCGAAGGTGCCTTTTCACCCAGGCGAGGCATGTTCTGCGCGAATTGTGCTTTGGGGTATCATCTCATCTCACACTGGTGACAGCTAGTGCTTTCTTCCCTAAGGCCCCCCCAGCCAGCGGGCTGATAAGTACGTCCCCCCAACCCCTGCCCTCCCTGGAAGTCAAGTGCGTTCCCGACGTTTCGTGAAAAGAAAAAACGCTAAATGGCAGGCACCACCGCGGGGGGGACAGTGCGATGCCCTGGAAAAACACCGCGCTCCGCTCGCGGCGTGACTGCGGGCGAGGCGGGCCACAGGACTGCTGAGGCTCATGTCTTTGTTTGTTTCTAGCCAGCTAAGTAGGAGGCCTGGCGTCACTGCAGAGAGCTGTTCTAAGACCAGGCTAACTGCGCCCCTGAAGAGCATGCCACTGAGCACAGGACTCTGTTCCTGCACGCCTTTGCTAGGGTCCAGTTTGGCAGGGAGACAGGGTACAGCGGGTCTCGGGCACACAAGTACCCTGGGAGAACTTTCCGGAAGTCGTCATGTGACACACTAACTTTCATCTATAAATCTAAAACTTCATTTGTAAACTCAGAGCGGCGCCACTGCCAACACCAATGGGATTGGTCATTCGAGACAGGATGTGATACGGGATGTCTCAGACAGCTCCTTGAGGAGAGTCGGCTCAGCGGGGAGCTGCATCCTGTGACTTCCTCCTTCCTTCCGAAGGGAAGTGGGCCTGATGGCTGGAGCTCCAGCAGCCACGTTGGATGCCGAGGTGACCCTGAGCCTGGGCATGTGTGTTGCAGAACAGCCAGACCCAAGGAGCCTTCTTGCTGACCCATCATGCCAGCTCTGGGTTGGCCACCTCCAGATTTCTTTTACCAGAGGGACAAACCCTTCCTTATATACTTAAGCCGCTTCCTTCCGGGCTGGCAACTCCTGCGGGACATAGGAGGCAGTAATTACCGGACCGCACCACTCAGGCCGTGGAGTCGGGGGAAGGGAAAATCGCTCAGCCAGCGAAGGCGAAAATTGCAAACTCTGTCTCGCTGGCTGAGCTAGAGACAGGCAGAGCTGGAGATGAGGGCTGGGAGGGAAAGGGGAGGGAAGGGCCGGGCAGCGGCCTGCCTCGGGGGAGTGGCCCACACCTGGGAGACCTGCTGCAGCAGGAAGAGGAAGGAAAAATGAAAATGAAGAAACAGAAAAAGAAAAGAAATCAACCCAAAGATGCTCTCCGCAAGGAAAAGGGGGCGCCCTGCCTCTGCAGGGGGAGGGGCGTGGCCCAGATTTCCGGGATTTTCATGAACAATCACCCGGAGGGCGGAGGGCGGTGGGAGAGAAGAGCTGCTGTTAAAGGCGAGAATCAGGAAATCTCCTCCAAGGCCCAGAAGCCTGCAGGGAATGCTGGCGACCCCCCACCCGCCGGGAGCCATGCCTATGATGTCACGGCCACCCCCTCCTGCCAGCAGTACCTATGATGTCACGGCCGCCCCCACCTGCCAGGAGCCGTGCCTATGACGTCACGGCCACCCCCACCTGCCAGCAGTACCTATGACATC
>PVHY01034559.1:0-10372 GCA_004024945.1 Uropsilus gracilis | reverse complement strand
ACTGCCCAGCAGGTCGGGCGTGTCCACCACCTGCAGCTCCAGGCCTTGCCAGTCGCACCGGGCCTGCTGGACGGCCTGGGTCACCGGCCTGGCGCTGAGGCGGGACTTGAACTCGGGCCGGCCCAGGATGCTGTTGCCCGTGGCGCTCTTCCCGGTGCCGCTTCTGCCCACCAGGAGCAGCCTCAGCGTCGTGGGCATCAGGGCCGGCTCGCTCAGACCTGGGGGACAGAGGAGAGAGGGTGAGGCCTGCGAGCCATGTACCCCGGAGCTGCCTGGGATACAATGCAGGTGTGGGACTGCTGGGTAATAGGGCTCAATACCACATTTCAGGTCTATGCCTTAAACCTTCTCTTAGGGTCTCCCTTCTCACCAGAGTGGCCCGTCCACCATGAACATGGGGTCTGAGCATTCCCTGACCCCTGACTGAAGGTCCTTCTCAGTGAGAGGGTGAGAAGGGTGTGACCTCAGTGACCACCCCTCCTCCTTCCTCAGCTTTTCCCTCAGGAGTGTGAGGAGGGGGGCCCTGTTCACCAGACTCCAGGACCCACAGACATGGGCACATGGCTACGTTCCCAGGTTTGTCCTTGATGGGACTGAGCCATCTCTCCAGCAGGATATCAGGGTCTTTGGTTGAGAGGAGACCTGGGAAACAATGTCATGTGGAGAAGCCTGATGTCCATATTTTTAGGGGTGACTGGGATAAAGGACTGAATGGGAATAGCCTTCTTTCTCCTGACCTGCAGGTGCCAGGGCCAGAGCTCAGGGTGAGGGCAAAGTAGTTGCCAGTCCCCAAGTCAGTCCCAGGAGTCTCTGAGGCTCCTGAAGTGTCTCAGTGAAGAGCCCAGCCTCCTGGTCTGGGACCCGCCTGCCTGCCTCTAAACCTGCCTGCCTGCCCAACTTTCATAGCTGCCACTCTTGCCGGCCGACCCAGCAGCCAGTTCTGACTTGATGACCTGGGGTCCTTTCAGCAGCCCCAAGTGACCTGAAAAGAACTTGAGTGAACCAGTGGGATTTCCACAGAACTGTGGCAGCCAGAAGGTGTCCTTGCTCTCACCCAGCATGGTGCTGGACAATGTCTTCTGTCTGAACCAGCCTGGGGCTGGCTCCCAACACTGGATCTAAGAAGACCACCTCACTGGAGCTCTGAGGAGTTTTAAGTAGCAGTGAACCTTGTTTACTGCAAAGGTCCAGTCAGGCATCAGGCCTTCACCAGAGTTATAAATGCCATCTCTTAGTAGTTTTCCCCAGTGACTCAGGCTCTGGACATTCATACAGTAAAATATCATCTATGTAATGACCGCTCAAGACACACATCTTTCTGGCCAGGGGGGTTATGGGTCCAGCACCTTAACTGTGTCACCGGGTTAGTGGCTATGAATGCTGAGCCATGAATGTTGAGCACGAACCTGATGCCTGAGCTTTGGGGGAGACCCTGGAAGTCGAGCCCAGGTCTGAGCAGCAGCCAGTCCAAATTGCTGCTCTCTGGCTTCTGCAGCCCTGGGCCTAGAACCCAGCCTCTGGTCCAGCCAGTGGCCACTCAAGGTCTGTAGCTTCCAGCCTGGGGCAAAGTCAGTGGTTCCACACAGCAAGGTATGCCCATCCTTCCAAGGAGGAATGCCCAGCATGCAGGCCCCCTGTCTTGGACTGGGGGGAGAGTACAGTCCAGGACGAGGGGGTATTGCTCTCCTTTCCTCCTCTGCTGGACATGGCCTTTCTCCTCAAGTTTGACTGGGGCCCCAGGGGGATAAGGGGGAGAGATCCCTCCTCAAAGGCCCTCAATAAGGCTCAGGGCATGGATTTGAGACAGGATTGAATCCTGTTGCCTCTGTACACACCCCTGCCTGTCCTGCCCCAACTGCCCCTTCGCAGGGTCACTTCAGCAGGACCCTGTTTACCTGCTGATGGGTCCCCTGTAGGGTCCGGAGACAGGGCTTCTGAGGGATCCTCAGACTCAACAGTTTCAAATGTTTCTTCTTCCTCCTCCTGAGACAGAACTTGTGGGATGTCTTCCAGGGCAAGCTCTTCAAAATTCTCATCCTCCTCCTGGAGAGAATATGTGACATGTTCCTGATTTTCACCTGAGTTGTAATGACTTTTGTCTTTGCCAGAAGGATGTTTACTGTGTTGGTTTGGGGCGGAGCTGACTGAGGGAAGGACGGGGAGGAGGTTCTAGCAGGACGGGGAGGAGGTTCTAGCATACTGTTTACCACTTCAGGGACCTGATACCCCCTAACCTCCCAGCCCCACTCTGGTCTCCATTATGATGTGAGAGAGTTCATGGAGAAAGGTGTAATTGCACAATCACCTTGCACCTGAATGGCTGGTACCTGGGTGAGGAGAGACCCTGAGTTGTCCCAGGAGCAGGAGGGGGGGCAACCTGGGGTGAGGGGGAGACCCTGGTGGAGAGTCCCTGCTGGAGGCCATGAGAAAAGTGTTGCTGGGAGGGGCTCTCTTGGGGCTCCTGAAGCAGAAAGGTTGTCCAGGTTTCACCAATGGGTCAGGCTTGGCAGGGAGCACCGTGTAGACCGGAGGTGGGTCCCAGGTTGGGGGGACCCCAGCCACGCACAAGAGCCGCCCTGGGCAGGGCAGTATCCTGCCAGGAGGCAGGAGCCCTGGGGTTCAGAGTCAGCAACAGACAGGATGGCCTCACTGCCTGGCCTCGGTGTCTCCAGTGTGAGTTCTGGGCGGAACAGATTCTCTTCCTCTATGAGAGCCAACACATCCGAGACATTTCAGAGCAAGTTTTGGTCCTTTGGGCAAAGCAGATCCACATCACCCCACCCAGGACCTCCTCCTTCCAATGGAGAGCGGTGTACCTGGCCACCCTTTCCTCCCTGGGGACTGACCAGGCTCCTCTTGGGAGCCCCCACGTCCTATTTGCTCATATCTCTGCAGGCCTGGGCAGGAAACCCTGTGACCCTTGACCCTCTGTCCAGAACACGCAGGAAACTCAGAGACCTCCACAGTGTGAGGCATGTCCAGTGTGGGAGCCTCACGGCCAGGCCTTGAGGAGCAGTGTCCCCAACCTGAGGCCTCACTGCAGGTGTGCTGTCCTGGGTACCTGGTCACCCTTGTCCCCCCAGATCCTGGGGGCAGCGAGGGGGAGCAGGTCCGCTGTCACTGATGGGCTGAGAGTGGACACTGCTCAATAGCTATGACTTTCCAGAGGGGAGCATGACCGGGACGGTGAGCAGCTTCTCTCAGACCAGACACCATCTCGCAGGACACAGTGTTTATGTGCACAAGGGCTTCTAGAAGTGTCTCTGCAAATGCATACCCCTCAGTCTCTCTGTCCTTGGCTCCCATGCATTTGTACTGGAAACCTAAACAGCGTGCCTTCCTTGGAAAGCCTTCCTCATTTAGGGAAGGGGAGCCAGCTGGGCTTAGGGAGCTGGGAGCAACTGTCCTGTCCCCACCCTGGCCCTGGGAGTGAGTCCACACTCCAGTCCCAGCCGGTCCCTAGACCTGCCCTGGACATTGCTCCCACAGGTACCCCACAGGAGTGTCTGTCTCCAACACAACATGAAACAGGAGCCCCTCCCCTGTGTTTCTCAGGAGATGACAGAAACCAGGGTCTCACCCCCGGGCCTTAGTAGGAGTCTCCTCAGACAGGCAGGCATGGAACTCTCCTGACCTCTGCTCACAGCCCCTTCTATCCACCGAGCACACACACAGCAGATGACCACACAAACAAACAACACAGAGACAGACACATCAGTACACACAATGTACACACGGTCCTACATCACGGCAAACGTGATGCAATGTACATGACACGCAGACACAACACACACCACTCACACTCAAGCCACACACACAGCGCACATACATACACTCACTCACACAACATATACAGCTACAAACACACATATGTAACAGACACAAACACATCCATGCACAGAAACACTCACACTTGAGTCACACCAAGCACTCCCAAACAGCTCGCACACACAACACACACCAACGCAAACACACACCCCCCTTCACACACACCCTCCCCCCACACGGGAACTCACCTGACTAGAGGCTGCTGGGCTGGAGGGAAGGCTGCACCCGTGTGGATTCCCTGTGACCCCTGTCAGGGCCGAGAGCATCACACCCACATCGGGAAGGCAGGAAATGACGGAAAGTATCCAAGAGCCTGAACACACAGAAGACATGGCTTGTTTCACAGCAAAATGGACCCGAAAGCTCAGCTCTGTTTTCACCTCCCCTCTGCCACTGCAGCTGTGCACTGTGGGCCAGAAGGAGCAGGAAGTGGGTAGGAACACCAGGCCCGCCCAGCCCAGAAGCCCTGCTGTCTGTCTGCCTCGTGCCTGTGACTCTGGAGATGTAAACAGGAAGGACAAGAGCACCAGCCCTGTTGCTACTTTCCCTGAACTGGGCCAGCGAACCCCAAGGCTTAAAGAGTAAGGGGGTCCCCCAGAATTCTGTGGAAGGGAGTGATTAATCACTGAGCTCCCTTTCCTGAGAACTGCCCTTCCCTGCAGACAGCCTGCGCCTTCTCTCTCCTAACAGACACCTGTGGTCTCTCTTCTCCCCCAGCGCCTTGTCCTTATCAACATTTTCTCTCAGGACGAGGTCTCTGTCTCCTCCTTTCTCAGGCACAAACTGCTGACAAGACTTGAGCTGTGTGATCCCCCAGTAGATGTGCCCTCTAGCAGAGTACATCTATCATGGAGAGTGTGGCAGCCATGTTTCAGGGGAAGCCGTGTTTGAGAGGGAGACAGAGGGAGAGGAAACCTTGTCATCCTCAAAACACGCTTTCTAGGACTTTACTGTAGAGCTAACAGAAGGCCTTGGAGGGGAGAAACTGAGAACATTTGAGATGGATGTTGTTATTATGTTATAACATAGTTTTGAACTATTAAAGTACACTCAAAGAATGACCCATATAAAAAAAGGGGCAACCAGTGTTGGCATGGATGTGGAGAAAAAAGAACACTCTTACACTGCTAGTGGGATGCGAACTGATTCAGCCACTATGGAAGGCTGTGTGGAGGATCCTCAAGCTACTGAACTACCATTCAACCCAGCAATCCCAATACTGGGAATCTGGCATGAGTTAGTTCTGACTTGTCACGACGTATCTTCTTGTGAAGGACAGTAGTTCCAGGGCTGCTGTGAGGAACAGGCGTCAGACTGCAGGAGACAGCTGTGAAGAGGGCGGGAGACACCATACCCCCCACCCCCTCCATTGGCCTGGGGGAGGGACATGGCTGATTGGTGACCTCCCTGGTGGCCTTCCCAGATGACTTTGTGCCCCAGTTGAGTCCAGGCACCAATTCAAGGGGGGTCAAGTCTAT
Source organism: Uropsilus gracilis (assembly GCA_004024945.1). Taxonomy (NCBI): domain Eukaryota; kingdom Metazoa; phylum Chordata; class Mammalia; order Eulipotyphla; family Talpidae; genus Uropsilus; species Uropsilus gracilis. The sequence goes on along the minus strand of PVHY01034559.1, from coordinate 5,066 downwards.
GGGAGGAGAGACGGGGCCCGAGACCCAGGAGGTGGCTGTGGCACCTTGGTTATCTTGTATCAGAGTAGAGAAGCCCTTAGTTTAAACCTCTCACCCTTGGACTGCAGCTTCTCTGATGCCCCTCGGGGGACCCTGGACTGGTGTCTTTCATGATGGCGTCTTCTCAGGGCTCCTTGTTGCCAGCCTGGGATCACCCACCATCACCCTGAATCTGGTCACTGCCTGGGGTCTCCTCTGTAGCACCACACAGGGTGTTCAGCCTTTGTAGAGCCGCCAGACAGGGGGGCGGTGGGCATGTGTGACTGCACTGCAGAGTGTGGGCTCTGAAGCTGGCTGCCTCCCTCTCGCTCAGGGCTTGGTAAGAGGAGATATGGGCCATCAGGCCAGCCTCAGTCAACCCCAAGTCAGTGGGTCCAGAGCCTGGAGACTCTCCCTAGAACCTGGACAGGGTGGCAGCTCCATTCCTTCTCTTCCCACCCCATGACGCCATAGACAAGGCCTCCCACTCAGCCAGTGCGCAGGCACACAGGGGAGGGCTTGTGGTGCACACCGGGGGCCTGGCCTTTGCCAGCCCCGCTGTGAGGGACAGAGGGACAGACTCTGGGTGGGGGGGCAGAGGTGATTTGGGGGATGCCAGGGCAGAGGCCAGGGCTGTGCAGTGCAGTAAGTCAGGAGTTAGTACCCCTCATGGCCAGGATGCAGTTCTGGTGGAAATTCAGATTCTGGGTCTGAGGGGGGACTCCTGGCCATGGGGTTTTGAGGAAGAATGGGCCTGGGACTCTCTCTGACCCTGTGGTCTGACCTCACCTGCCCCCCCCCCTGACATTCCCACTACCTCACATGAGAGAAGCTCCCTGCTTTGTTTGCTAGTCAGGAGAACTCTGAGGCAAATTCCTCATAGGTGCTCATCCCAGTCAGGGTAAGACCTGAGGTCGGAGATGCCATGAATGACTACAGGCTGGTCAGCACAGGTGTGTGTGTGCATGTGTGTATGCACCAGCATGAGTGTTGTGAGTATAAATGTATGAGTTTGTGTGCCTGGAGTTGTGGGTGAGTGTGTGATTGAGGGTGTGTGGATTTGTGTATGTGAACATGTGTGTGTGTGCTTGAGTCTGGTAAGTAGACTGAGTGTGTGCAATCATGTGAGTGGGTGTGTGTGTGACTGTATAAGGGTGACTGTGTGAGTATATGTGGGTAAGCATGTGCGTGTGAGCATGCGTGTGAGCGGTGGTGTGTATGAGTGGGTATGTAGCTGACTATGTGACTGACTGTGGGTGGGGTGTGAGTGTGTGTGAATGTGATGTGTCAGTGTGTTCACCGTGGTCCCAGTTCTCTGCAGAGCAGCCTGGGTAGCTGGATTAGCCTTTCCAGAGAACCGCGGGGCTCGGCTCTGCTTTTTGGGGGTTTTCAGGGCTGGATGGGCCTGGAATCTGTCAGAACTCTGAGCTGAGACTGAGGGGTGAGTGTTCCAGTGAAGTCTGCTGCCCCATTGTCCTAGTTGAGGGCCAGCCCAGGAGGCCAGCCTGGCTTTGTGCAAGAAAGAGAAGGAGAACAAGGAGTTAGTGGCGCAGAAAAATGATGGGCAGCACAGGGTGCAGGGAGCAGGGGTGGGAGAAAGGCTTATATGGGGGAAAGTTGACTTCCCTCCCTCCCAGTTCCTCTTCTTTAATTTATCTCTGCAGCCACTTGACCAGGGTTACGGAACTCCCGTTTATCAGGCCTGTTGCCCAAGAGATGCCCCTCCCTGGAGTTCACAGAGTGACACCGAACTCAGGCTTTCTGCCAAGCCATTTTGGTCTTTTTATTTGCAAGAAATAGAAGTAATGCTGCTTTCCAGTGCTGCTGGGTCAGTGAGGAGAAGACACAGACACAGTGTTTTCTGGGAACAATTGAAGGGCAGATGTGTTTCCTCCATGTACTCTACCTACTGCTTTCCCCATCAGGGAACGCTCCTGCTACTTCAAGCTGTCACCCACACTGTTTCCTCCCACCTGTCTGCCTGTCTGCCTCCGAAGCCCTCCAGGTCTCCAAATCCCCCACCCTGTGCTGGAAACCTCTGAGTGACTCCACATTCCAGCCTGAGGCCCCAGACCCTCTCCTCTGCCTGCCACTCAGACCGGCCTCCCCTTTCTCCTGGCATGCTGGTTTTGTCTTCTCAGTGGTATGTGAAGACACCTGTGGAAATCTCTTCCCTCTTACAGCCTCCTCTGGTCCATGAGGGGCACAGCAGACACCTCTGACCCTTAGGGGGTCTCCCAAAGGATCTGCTTCCATGCAGGCCCCCCTGGCTCTTTGCCAACTCACTGTGGTCCCTGTCCCCAGATTCTCACCTTCAGCCTCCTCCTTGTCCAAGCCACCTGCCTGGGGGAGCTTTACACAGAAGAGGGGACTTCAGGTCAGGGCAGTCGGACTGGTGCAGCTGGAGCAGAGGGGAAGCCTTTACACAGAAGAGGGGACCCCAGCTCAGGGCAAGGGGCTTGTACCCCTTGGGACAGAGGAGATGCCAGTGCCCCCCACCCTCCAGAGAAGCTCAGGCTGCCTTGCTGTTGTTGGGGATGGGCTTGGGGGGGGGGGGCAGAGCCTCTTCTCAGTGGCCCTGGGCCTGTGGTTTCCACTCACATGCTGAGGCAGAAACAGCCATTTTTCACACTCAGGAAAAACACCCAGAAATGGAGGTTTTTTTTCCGGGCAGAGCTAAGCCCAGAGAGAAGCGAAAACATAAGGTCTGGGCAGGAGCCTGGATGGAGCGGGCTGAGGTCTGACCCAGGGAAACTGGGCTCAAGGAGGTTCAAGGAGGCCAGGCAACCTGAAAGGTCATGGTCCAGGAGCCTCACCACTCCATGAACACGTGACTACAGCATTGCTTCTGGTTATAGGTGGGCAGGTGGGAGCAGGGTATGGTTCTGGGAGAGCTGCCCCCACAGGGAGCCTGAAGTAGGCTAGGGCCTGGTTTTCCCATGCTCCTTCCCTGGCTGAGGGTCGCAAGGCTACTATTCACCCTGAGCCATTCCACTTCTCAGAAAACACTCGGCACCGAGCCCGAGTCCGAGTCCTGGCAGCTGTAGCCGAACCTGTAAAGGAGGCTGGGCGGCTGACCACTCCTACCTCTAACTTTCCTGCAAGGTGCTGGCAGCATTCTCGACCTGAGCTCCAGGCCAGCTGGGAACTGGAGTTACAGAGAAAGAAGCAGGCTCCAGTGGGGGCCTTGCCACGGGCCACAAGACCCTGGCATGGACCAAGCCAGCTCTCACTGGCTGGGGTGGGTCCTGGTCTCCTTGTTCCCTGTGGCCATGGCCAGTGGGCTGTGTTGGCAGCTTCTGACTATCTGTCCTAGCTTTTGACATCACTGAACCCCCTCTGGGTCTCATAGGCTGTGGATTCCAGGAGCCCTCACAGGGCAGCTATACTTTCCTCTTAGTGGGGGGTGGTGTCTTATCTGTTCAAGGTCTTGGTGTCTCACCCAAGCTCTGTGCCTTTGCGCTCAGGTGAGTGTCACCTGCACATCTGTCCTGGGGCCACGCCCACCTTCCTAGAAGTATCTGTGAAGACAGAGATGGTACTCCCTCCCCCTCTTTAAGAAACAGAGGGTAAAAGATCTCTCAGGAGGGTGATCAAAAAGGGTCCTGGGACAGACAAGGGGATGGGACTCAGACTCTGAGGGGAAAATAAGAAAATAGAAAGTCCCCTGCCCCATCTGATAATTCTGGAAAAGTCTCTGCAGGTTCTGGGACAAGGAGACCCAACCAGCGGCCTTAACCCGTCTGCCTCGCTTTAGCCTCCAGGGTCTTGTCATGGCTCAACAGCCCAGCTGAGCACAACTCTTCTAACCAGGTCAGGACCCCAGCTGTGGCTCTTTCCTGAACATCTTGTTCAGGAAATCAGCAGCTCAAAAACTCAATTCTCCTTCAAATCTGCCTGCACTCACAGTGAAAGTTTCACCAATTTTGAGTCCTCAGTGAACATGCCAAACTTAAGGGTTTCCAGGCCTCTCAGTACCCGGGCTTCATCTGATCCACTGCCTCATGAACTGAGCACCCAGAACTGAAGAGGATGAGATGTTTGTTTCCACAGAAGCTGTCATTTCAGACCCAATTTTCATGACAGGAAACAATCCCTTTCACAAGGACAACGGTTCACTTTTAAGGTTTTTTAACTTCCTCTTTTGACTGTCCACAGTTTCAAAATAAATGTGTCTAACTTTAAAACATCCTTGGAATGTTTCAGTCTGCATGCATCTAATAGAAAGGACTAGTCGTTTTTAGTAGAAAATGGGTTCATGGCAAAGGGAAAACGATTTTTGTTTTGAGCATTAAAAACAACATAGACCCTGGCTGAGGCCATGAAGGCTGATATCTAAAATAGACACCAACGTAAACACAAAAGGGATTTCTTTCTTCCTTCTTTACTTTCTGCTTCTTTTGTTTAACTGAAGCACCGCATGTTACACCCTTGTTAGTGTTTAGGGGCACAATGTTTCCCTGCACAGCTGTGGACCTGGCAACACTCCCACTACTCATCACCCATCCTCCTTCACCAATGACCACTATGTCCTGTGCCCTCCTTCCTCTCCCCTCTCCTCTCTCCTCATTCTACTGCTCTACCTGCCCCAGGTCTTGGTCAGCTTTCAAGGGTTGGCTTCAGTATCTGTCTTTGTCTCACCTTTTTGTGGTTGCTCTGTCTTACAGACAAGTGAACCATCAGTATTTATCATCTCCTCCCAGCTCACTTTGCTCAGCATCATCCCTTCCAGCTCCCATAAGACCACAAGCTGTATGAGTTCACCCTTTTGATGGATGTGTAGTATTGCACCATGTCTACAGGCCACATCCTCTCGGTTCACTCATCTGCAGCAGGCACTTTGGTGGTTTCCATGTTTGATGCTTGTGTGAGGTGCTGCAATGAACTAAAACTCTTTTTCCTAATGGTTTGTGGGACTTCTCTGTGGGACAGTCATATGAACCTTGTACTTGCAGAGCAAGCAAATTCTATGTGTTCCACAGATTTCTATAGACAACAAGGATATTGTTCAGACAGGAAGTAAAGACTAGTTCACTAATAATAGCTGA